>JAMJFZ010003018.1:1642500-1930000 GCA_026225945.1 Cricetomys ansorgei | reverse complement strand
CACTCATGTACTTACATGTTTACAATGTGTCTTATTCGGAAAAGTATATTTTCTTAGGGGTGAGACTCATATTGATGATGAATGAGCTGATTGCATCCCTGGGAAAGCATTCTTTTCTCTGCCACGTGATTTTTCTAATACATTTATTCTCAGCCTTCCTAATGCTGTGACCCTTTAATACAGTTTCTCATGTTGTGGTGACCTCCAACCATAAAATTATTTTTCATTGCTACTTCATAACTGTAATTTTGGTACTGTTATAAATCATAATGTAAACATCTGAAATGCAGATGATATTAGGTGACCCCTTTGAAAGTGTCATTCCACCCCAAAGAGGTTGTGACCTACAGGTTGAGAACCTCTGTTCTAGCATAAACATCATCACCTGATATCATTAGAATGTTCTGTTTAGAGAGATGAATGTAGGGGATACATATCAATCCATCCTGAGATGCCCAGGTGAACTGGCCTTGGGTCCAGATCAGAGCTTCTCTACTTGGTTGGAGTTTGAGTGACTGATATTTTAGATGCAAAAAGTGATACCATGTATTGCTCCACTTTCCCATCCTTGTGCTCAATTGTCCACTATCTAACCATTCTCCTGGATTCTAAACACTGAATAAATAAACTCAATAAAGGAATTATAAATAATGGATTTCTGAACCAGCTTCTTTCTTCCTAGGTTACAAATGAAGCATCTTGAACAAAGTTGCTCAGTGGAATCTCAAGCTCCAAGGGAGAGGGCCATGTTTTCCTTCAGAGGCTCATACAAAATAATTTATCCTAACTGGGTGGCTGATGCCTTTACTCCCAGAACTTGGGAGGAAGAATCAGGCAGATCTCTGAGTTAGAGGCCAGCCTGACTACAGAGTGAGTTCCAGGACAGCTAGGGCTACACAGAGGAACCCCGTCTTGAGAAACCAAAACCGAGATAAAACAAACATATCCTACTCTATATGTGCATGTATTTTGAGAATTCTTCTTCTTTCTTAGTATCCAATAAAATTGCTGATGTAAAAGGTACACCATGTTTATCTTATAGTTTCAAATGCATTGTTAGGGGAACATTTGCTCTAGTGTCAGTAGCTTGGAAAGTGACATCATTGGTAAATTCTAGGTGTGAGTTTGTCACCTTATATGAGACCCCAAATTCAGCTCCTTGTCTTACTCAGGCTCTATACTCTACCCTGTTAACTCTTCTCAAGGAGAAAATACAATTTGTTTTTCTTTGTTGTAAAATGACTCTAAAATTTTTAAAATAGATTTTATGCCTATGGGTGTTTTTCTTGAATGTGTGCCTGGAACATGCAGATACCAGAAGAGGGTATCAGATTTCCTAGAACTAGAGTTACTGACACTTGTGAACCAACATCTGGGTGCCGAGAATTGAACCATGTCTCTGGAAAAGCAGCCAATGTTCTTAACTGATAAACCATCTCTTCAGCCCTGTATGATGACTCTAGTTGGTATACGGTGCCTAGTGGTTATTTTTAATATTCATTTTTAATTTTTAATTGTATATGTGTGTGTTTGTCTGTATATGTGTATGCACACGTGAGTACAGGTGCCTGTAGAGGCCTGTAGAGGCCAGAAGAACATGTATCCTCTAGAGTTGGAGTTATGGGGAGTTTTGAGCCTCTAACTTTGGTGTTGGGAACCAAACTCAGGCCCTCTGCAAGGACAGCAAAGTGCTCTTAGCTACTGATCCATTTCTCAAGTCCTTCTGCCTAGTGTTTTATACATAGTTTCATTTAACGGTAAAGTGCAGCGTTTAGAGTAAACATTTTACTCTCTCTCCATTTTTCAGATGAGGAAATGAGATTCAGAGGTTAAGTACATTTTAGGATAAAGTAGGGTCTTTAAAAAATGTTTCAAATAAGCTACTTGCCCGTGAGGACTGTAGTCTCAGGCTGCTTGGGATATCTAATACCTTTCCTTTCTCCTAGGAGCACTTAGGTGGAGTGTTTGTAGAAACAATAAAATGCTGACATTCAGGGTTCTCTCCAGCTCTGACATTCTGTAATTTTATTGATACACTTTGCATTTAATTATGTTGATTTTTCTTTTTTACCTCTTTCTTAGCTTAAAAAAAAGTATCTTCCCTTTGTTCATGCCCAGGAGACGGACTACTGAATAGAGAGCCCCATAACAAATACTTATGATTATCTAGATGCCACTCTGAAATATTTATCAGCTTAGTAAATCTGAAGCTATCACAACAGCTCAGAGTGCAACAATGAATGTCCTACTAACACTACAAAAATAGATATGGCTGGAAATGATGCTTGTTAAGCTTGCAATGATTCTATTCTCCAAGGACGTGCAATTCATCTCCTTTATGCTGCTTGATTGCCCACCACGTCCTGCAGGCTTGGGCAGACTTCTCTTTGGTTTCATGTAATACATATTGACAAACTGTGATGCAGCCCTCATCATGCCAATCAAGAATATGAATAGAGAGCTAGCTGATTGTACGATAGGAAGTTTTTGCTTGTAGAAAGATGTAAATACATGGAGTGAATATGAATCTGCTTTGTAATGGCTTAACACTAATTGGGCTTTTCATTCAAAATAAGTCAGGAAATATTATGTCAGTATTTCATGATACCTTTCACTTAACCAGGTTTTTCTCAGGGTTGCCAAGCTACTCAGTAACAACATGGTTTTCTCTTTGGAGGTTTGTAAGACATAGCAGCTTCTCAAACTGAGTAAATCTGACTTCCTTTTGTGTCGTCCATGTGGGAGGTTGGCTGGAGGATAGTCTGACCTGATGACATCCCTGGAAACTGCTGTCTACAAAAAAAAACCACTGAAGATTGACTTGTTTATATACCATTTGTCGTTCTCATGTATGATATCCTGCTTGATAACTCCTGGGCCTGTCTGTAAATTGAATTATTGCCTCATGGACTGAAGCTGGGCTTTGTCAAGTTAATTGTTTTCTTTTTTCAAAATTTCCCTTTTCATGTCTGTTAGCTTGTCTTTTGACTTCCTAGTATTTAGACACTTCCATTTTAGTTATTTTTCTACTGCAAGGATTTTCAGGATAAATATACTCTATTACCCACTTTCTAAACACTGGCTTCAAGTTTGTTGAACTGGTAATTTCAAGGTTTTACACAGTTGAGATTTGTAACAAAAAACGAACAGTATTTTTATTACAAACTATTTTTTGAGACATCATCTCATGTAGCTAAGGTTGGCTTTAACCTTGCTGTTCAGCTGATGAGGACATGATGACCTTGCACTTCTGATTATCCTGCCTCCACCTGCCAAGTGCTGAAATCACAGACCTGCACCACCAGTTTCTCTCAGCTGGAGAGCAAACTATGTGCTTTTCACACACTAAGTGCTCCACAACTAAGCTAGAGCTTCCAGTCCCTAAATTCCAATTTAAAAATTAAAAAAAAAGTAGGCCCTGAAGGCCTGAGACAGTGATAAGCAGATATCCAGCTATAGGTCAGTGAGGTCTCAGATACTCCCATAACAACACAGATTATCACCACTGCTCTTGGCTACCCATTACAACTAGATGGTAAGACCCTATCACTGAAGACACCATTTATTTCAGTTGCAGGGCAAATCAACTTAGAACTGACTAGGGAAATTCCTCTCTGACAGCTAGATTTCACAGTTCCATAAGGTACTATGCAGGCTACTGGGAGAGACAAGGCATCAATAGCCTTACAGAGTGCTGAACATGCTACAATATTGACCTGTTAGGCAAGATATGATTACTGGAGCAATAATGACTTGACTCTTATTAGATAACCAACTGCTTTTAGACTGAATTTGAGGACGGCTCCACAAGCAGGATTTTTTTTTTTTGAGACAGGGTCTCAACTATGTCACTCCGACTGTCTTAGAACTCAGTATGTAGATGTGGCTGGCCTTGAACTCACAGAAATTCATCTGCCTCTAGCTCTTGAGTACTAAGATTACAGGCATGCACCACCATGCCTGGCTCATAGGAGGAAATGTCATGTCTGGCACTGTAATCCTGCTCAAGAGTCCATGGCTGGGATGAGTATATGCCCTAGGGTAGGGCCTGGTATTTTTTTTTTTTTGCTAAATGGTTATGTTGCTAAATTAACTTATAAATATTTATGTTTATGCCTGTAGATCTGTGCGTCTCCCATCCTTGGTCAAAGAAGATTCTTTCTGCAGTAGACAACAATCAGTGCAGAGATGGTCTAATTACTGTGAATAAGAGACTGAGTACTCAGCCTCAGTCAGATATGGTTATTAATCCCAAGCCCCACATATCAGAAAACTCTGGGGAAGAGGAAGAAGGCAGAATGTAAGAGCCATAGGATAAGAAAGAGTGCTGTGAAATGCTGTCTCTGCACATGACATAGCTCATACAATCATGACTGCACAGCAGATGTTACCTTAACAAGATCTGTGCAAGATCAAGCCAGCCAAAAATGTTGGCAGAGATATGACAGATGCCTTCCATGCCTCAACCCTTCTTGAGTAGCTATTGGTAGTGAATAGTTACTGGGTGATGGAAAATCACTATTTTTTGAGGATGTGGCCATTGCTTCAGTAGTATGGTCCTACTACATGCATGCGCAGATGGGCAATTCTAAGTGGACTGAATGAGTTATCAAAACAAAAAGAAAAGACATGGCATTAAGAGGGAGTGTATGTTGTGGGCCATGGAGGAAGTTGGAGGAGGAAATGGGGGATGAATATGAGAGTATCTTTCGTGTACATGTATGAAATTCTCAAGAATAAAGAGAATTAAAAAGAGAAAATAGTAGGACCAGGAAAAAGATACTCATGAAGAAATGTCATAAACAATTACTAGACCCGTGTTAATGATTCGATTCTAAGCTTCACAGAAGTCAGAAGAGAGGAAGAAAACATAATATAATCAACTGATCACATTATCTCCTAAAACACAAATTGATTTCTTCATCCAAAAGAAGCCCAGTTGCCTAGATACTGGGCTTCCTGGGAAAGCAATTCTTTGGATAGTTGTAAAGGGGATTCTTTCTTGGCACAAATGCAGTGCAATTTTCTTCTCCCTGTCTCTCTGGATAGGCCCCTGGCATAATGCCAACAAGCACTGCAGTAAAAGCAACCCCAAATATTGGCAAGAAAAGGCAAAATAGGAATATGCCTCCACTACATCTATCTGCAACAAGTCAAATGGAAGCCTCTAGACTTTTACTGACATTTGGTGTTAATAAAGGGTATGATTGCTTCTTGTCATTTCACTTAGAAGGGACGGTAGGGGCATGATGAGTAGATGAGTAGCATAGAAGACAGTCAGTATACAGAACTCGCCATGGGCTGCCATGTGCATTCCTGATTATTCGAGCATAAAGTTGGGCAAAATTGCGGTTGGGAGAATAGGTTTAATGGTCAAATAATGACTACTTCTTAAATCTGTAACTTCTTGTAGAGCTTTTTGTTATGTATTATTTTGAGACAGGGTGTCATTCTCTACGCTAGGATGGTTTAAAAATCAATATATAGCCCAGGTTGGCCATAAGCCTCTCGTTTCAGCCTCCCGAATTCTGGGATTACAAGGTGTGAGTCACAACAACCAACTCTGGTAGCTCTTTTTTAAAAAGAAAAATTATTTATTTTATGTATATGAGTGCTCTATCTGTAGGTACACCTGTGTACCAGCAGAGGGCATTCAGTCCCATTATGGATGGCTGTGAGCCACTGTGTGGGTGCTGGAAATTGAACTCAGGACTTCTATAAGAGCAGTCAGTGCTCTTAACTGCTGAGCCATCTTTCCAGTCCCTCTTGTAGTTCTTTTAACCACTTTGAGCCTCCATTTTCTTTATGTTGAAGCCAGAGAGAATGGTAATAGATACTCCAGAACTTTATTATAAGGATCGATGGGACAATTCTTATACAAGATCTTGGCAGATCATACATAACAGTACTAGATACTGATTTTGCTTTAATCCTCACATCCTCAGTGACCTTCAGAAATTTTAATTTTAGTTCCTACCCAATTTTAAGTATTATATTTCTAATTTCATTTCATTTGTGTGTTTGTATAACAGTTTACAATGAAGACTATCTGAAGTAAAATTTATAAAGCTTGTCCCCTAGTGTATTAACAAAAATTAATGGTGGGGCTAGAGAGATGGGTCAGTGGTCAAGAGTGTCTACTGTTTTTTTTAAAAAATACTTTTATTTATAATTTGAGTTTCATACAATGTATCTCAATAACACCCTCTTCCCATTCTTCCCCATTCCACCCTCCATCCCTGTGCCCTCAAAAAGAAAAGAAAAAAACAAAGGAAAAGAAAAGAAAAAAAGAAAGAAAAAACGAAGAAAATTAAGTAAGTCAAGCTTGTATGGCAGGAGCATGATTGGTGGGCTTAACCATGATCTTTGGAGGCAGAGGGCTGGCTGCTCTGATTGTGTATGTTGACCTGGCTCATATTAGCCCGAGATGAAGCATGACAGAGTTCAACTTGGAATTGGGCCTCACTGCCAAAATCTGGACACTGAGCAGGCTCCCTGGTATCTTTCAAGCACCGAGGCATCCCACAGCCCCCCCAAACACCCCACAGGAACCAGGGCCTCCCATAGGCACCCAGTCATCTGGCAATCACCAGGGATTCCCATAGACATCATTGCCTCCTGCAGGCATCTGGACATTCTGGAGGGACACCGATATTCCACAGGCACCCAGACATCCTGCAGGCATTAGGGCCTCCTGTGGACACCAGGGTATCACACAGGCATCTGGACATCCCACAGGCACCAGAACTTCCCCCAGGCTCCGGGGAATCCCACAAGTGCCCACGCATCATGTAGGCCCTGGGCCAGCCCACAGACACCCAGATATCTCACAGTGCCTACTGTTCTTGCAGAGGCCCTAGGTTCAGTTTCCAGCTCCCACGTGGAGGCTCACAGTGGCCTGTAACTGCAGTTTCAGGGGGTCTGATATCCTCTTCTGGTCTGCATGGTCTCCTGCATGCATATGGTGCACAAACTCACACAGGCAAACACACATAGACATAAAATAAATAGATTTTAAATTTTTAATGGTAAGAATAAACTCGTTTTATGAATTATAAAAATGAAGATGGCAATTCATCCTTAACTATTTTTCTATTGTATAGATTCCAAAAATTATTTTTACAAAGAAAAATCAAAACCATATGGTCTCATGTTCAGGGACTCTAAAGAACATAAGCTGATCTGTAAATATAAAGATAAGGAGAAACAAAACTGTCCTGCACCTAGAAAAATACACGAACTCACAACTCAAACATACAGTAATTCCTGTTTCTGATCTAAATCTGATGGACCCAAAATGAGATACATATTAACAGACAGTTTCAAATAGACATTGCTGACACATATGGGTAAGCACTCATTCTAGAAAATTATCTTGATAGGATAACTGCTACAGCCTAGACCAATCATTGGAGGCTGGGGCTCCCCTCACATAACACTGAACTAACCCTTAGTGCATCAGCTGTAGGATCAAATACAGAGGATTTAAGGAAGAAATTATTAAAAGTCACTTATTTTTCCAAGACATTTTATAGATCAGACCTTACTTATAACTTTGAAATATATCACTATTTGGAGATTATTATATAGCTTATTATAGAACCACAATCATCTTTGTCTTAATGGAGGTAAAAGCTAGAATAGCAATTATAATACATTATTAAATTAAACGTTTTCCCTTTTTATTTCTCTAGAAGTTATTAATACAACTTTGGCGTGAAGGCAAACTCTGCCATTTTTGTCTCTGATGCAAAAAGTAAAAGTATATATTTTAAATGTGCTTTTATAACCCCCCCCCTTTCATCAAATTAAAGCATGGGCATGGCTTTAAAAGTCAAATGTCATTCGAAGGCTTCTAATGAGAAACAGCAATCCTCTGCCTTCTGCCTGCTCATTATCCCGTTTTATTTAGTATTTAAAATTTTTTATTATGTCTAAAAATATTACACAAGTAATACATGAATACATTCCCAATGGGAATGAGTCAAGTCATTGACAAGTCCAGCAAGCACAACCTTCAAGCACTCCTGTCACACTTCACTGCCCACTCACCCTCCTTTCTGAAGCAATCATTGTCGTTAGTTTGCTCTGAGTGTTTACAGTCTGCTTCTTATGGACACACACACACGCACGCACACACACACACACACACACACACACTTGTTTGGCTACATTATTGAGAGCATACTATAAAACCACTTTGCTATTTTGTTCTCACTTAATAATATGCCTTAGAGACTTTCTCATGTTCCTGTACTTCCTCTATTTCATTGCTTTCAACCACGGCAATGATATAGACTGAACATTACTTAACGACTGCTGACTATTTCAATTTTTTCTAATGTTTTGAAATTGAAAATAATGCTGCAAGTTGAGAATGTAGCTCAGCGGTAGAGCATTTGTCTACCATACCCAAGGCCCTGGATTCGACCCCCAGTACTGCACAGATAAAATATATAGCGAAGAAAGTTTTTGTTTGTGTGCTTCTTCGTAAGACACACATGCTGTGTTTCAAGGTGTGCATGTTTCATATTTTAATAGCAATTGGGAAATTGCCCCCCAGATAGATTGTGGTATTTTATAGGCTTCTAGTGAAAGTAGAGCTTTTTTTAAAAACCACATTTATGGACGGAAGAACAAATTCTTTTATCTATCTGGAATTCATGTATGTATATATTTAAGTGTCTTGGGACAAAGTCTTATATATCCCAGGCAGGCTTTGAACTCACTATGCAGCCAAAGATGACCTTGAATTTCTAATCCTCCTGCCGCCACTTTCCAAGCACTGGGATTATAAGGCATGCACCCTTGGTATGAGCACTGATATGGAGCAAAGGCACTGTCAACTCAGCCAAATCCCCAACATGGGAATTTATTTCTGCATTCTATCTGCATTAGTAAGCTTCCCGTCACTGTGATAAAAAAACCAAGAAAACAACTGAAAATGTGTTTGCGCCCATGGTCTAAGCAGTTTCAGTCCATGAACAACTAGCTTTATTGCTCTTGAGATTCTGGACAGACTGAAAAGCACAGCATGGGGGGCAGGATAAGATAAAGTATATCCCTCACAGTGGCCATGAAAGAGAAAGGGTGGGCTAGTTACAGTGCCCAAGAACAACCCTGCAAGGGCCCACTTCCTTCAAATAGGATGCATCCCTAACTTTTATTACCTCACAAGAGCCCATCAAACTATGACCGAATCAATGGATTGATCCATTAATTTATTCAGAGACCTCATGATCCGGTTGCTTCCCCAAAGTCCCATCTCTGAACACAACCACATTTCAGAGTAAGCCTTCAGCATCTGTGCCTTTGGGAGATACTCCAGATATAGACTGGAACAGCATCAACTAGAATGTGACCTTTATTTCATCCTGCGAATTATCCAGAATACATTGTCATAATTTCCTTAATAAATTGAAGAGCCACTGTTTCATTCTACTAAATGCCTTGACTGGGGCTGGGAAGATAGCTCAGGTATTATAGTATCTTCTGCAAAGGCATGAGGATTTGAGTTTGAAACTCCAGAACCCACATAAAAAGCAAGGCATGCTGGTGAATACATGGTGAGATAGAGACAGGAGAATCCCTGGACCTCACTGGACTCTCAGTCTAATCAAATCAGTGAGGTCCAGGCTTAATGAGAGACTGTCTCAAAAGATAAGGTGGAGAGCCATTCAAAAAGATAGCATACACTGACCTCGGGCCTTCATACACGTGCACACATGCATGCATATATACATACCCAGTTAGGAACCTATATATACACTATACCCACACTGATAGACATAACGTACATATATACAATGCAATGTATATATGTAATGACTATTTTAAATTAAAATTTAAAGCCAGCATGCAAAGTAATGGGATTCATAGTGGCATCTGTGCATGTGCTCCATTCTTCTTCATCACCTTTTCCCCTGCCTCTCATTTCCCTGGCCAACTCCTGCTAGTCCCCTTCTCAATGACTCCCTTTTTTTTTGCATCTCATTTATTTTATTATCTTCTGTTTTCACCCCTTCCCTTCTCTAGGATCTTTTCTTCCCTCTCTCATCATTATTTTCCTAGTTTCATTATCTACACACACACACACACACACACACACACACACACACACACACACACAACACACACACACACTCAAATTAAAACATACGTTTCATGTATAAGGAAAAAACATGTGGTATACATTTTTCTGAGTCTGGCTTATTTTGCTTAACGCAATGCTTTACAGTACACCCATTTGCTTGCAAATGTCATGATTTCATTTTTTTTATGGTTTAATAAACTTCCATTGTGTATATGTACTACATAAAAAAATCTGTTCATCTGTTTATGGACATCTAAGCTGGTTCCATTTCTTAGCTGTTGTAACAGACAGTGAAGGTGGATGTGCAGGATGTTATTTATCTATCTATCTATCTATCTATGTATCTATCTATCTATGTATCATCTATCTATCTACCTATCTATTTGTTTATTGGATGGAGTCCTATTTTATCTTATTGGCCTGTTTGTTTACTTCAATTGCCATAATTTATTTCAGCCTTATAAGTTATTTCAATATTTGAAGAAGCAACTTATCATTATTGTTCCTTTTTGCTCACTTTTCAAAACTTAATTCTCATTTGTTTATTTTCTAAAGTGAATATAAAATCGATTTGCAAAGTAGAATAAAATATCTTACTAAAACGTTATTATTGTATTTGTATTTGTACTCTAATTTAGGAAGAAATGATATCCTACAATATTATGCCTTTGCAGTCTAGATCATGGTATACTTTTCTATTGAGATCTTTTTACTTGTATATGTCCTTTATTTAAATGTTATAGTGTTATAGGCCTTCTCCTAAGGGCTGAGGCTTTTGTCAAACACTGTTCATTATTGCCAAAATAACATTATATGTAGTAAGTAGCAGTGACTAGGCTTGTGTATGGAAAGACAATAATAAAATCTTGTGGCTGTTGCCTATCCAGCAATGGCTATAAAGTGCCATCAATTTGAAAAACCTTCTTGGGTTTAGAGGTATGAGAATATGAATAATGTGCACACAGACTTAATGAATCAATGAAGGAGTTACGTATTTTTTGAAAATTTGGTTGGCCTCTTCTGTAAGCTTATGTGCCTCATCAAACAATCTCCTTCTCCTCATAACACACACACACACACACACACACACACACACACACACACACACACAATTTCTATAATGAACTTAAAGACACTGAAGAAAGAAATTGAGGAAGCCATGAAAAGATGGAAAGGCCTCCCATGCCTATGGATTGGAAGAATTAATTTTGTGAAGATGGCCATCCATATTGTTTCGAATTAGGTGTTCACTATAATCTTGCACTTTTAAATACCTGTACTGTTTGGGAAGTCTTAGGAGGTGTGGCATTTTTGGAGAAGACTTCTAACTAGAGTAAAGGCTTTCAGAACTTAAAGACTTGTGCCATTTCAGGTCTGTCTTGCCACTCCCTGCTCACAGCTGTGAGTCCTCAGCCTCCTACTGCAGGCTCCAAACCTCCCTTCTCTCCTGTGCTGGGGAGTTTTCACATCAACTTGACACAAGCTTAAGTCATCTAAGAGGAGGAAACTTCAATTAAGAAAATGCCTCCATAAGATGGCTATAGGAAAACCTGTAGGGCATTTTCTTAATTAGTGCTTGACGTGGGAGGGCTGAGTCCATTGTGGGTGGTTCCACTCCTAGGTTGGTTGTCTTGGGTTCTATAAGAAAGCAGGCTGAGCAAGCCATGGGGAGTAAGCCAATAAGAAGCACCCCTCCATGGACTCTGCATCAGTTCTGCCTCCAGGTTTCTGCCCTGTTTGAGTTCCTGCCCTGACTGCCTCCAGTGAGAAACAGCAATGTGGAAGCATAGCAAAATAAACCCTTTCCTCCTCAACTTGCTTTTGCTTGTGGCATTTCCTCAAAGCAATAGAAAGTAACCAATACATCATCCTATTGAAAGTAGCCTACATATTTAATGCAATTTCAATAAAAATTCCAGGACCACTTTTGAAATTAAAAAAAAAAAGTTTTAAAATTCAGGTAGAAATATGAAAGACGCTGGGTAGCCAAAACAATCCTGAGTAAAAAGAACACTGATGGA
Source organism: Cricetomys ansorgei (assembly GCA_026225945.1). Lineage (NCBI taxonomy): Eukaryota > Metazoa > Chordata > Mammalia > Rodentia > Nesomyidae > Cricetomys > Cricetomys ansorgei. The sequence goes on along the minus strand of JAMJFZ010003018.1, from coordinate 1,917,886 downwards.
GGTCTCACCACACCTGATTTTAAGTTATATAATGGAACCATGGTAATAAAACCAGCATGCTTTTATTTGTATTGATACAAATACAGACATCAGTGCAATGCAACTGTTGCCACTCGGTCTTTTTTTTTTTTTTCCTGACAGGATCTCACTGTATAGCTCTGGCTGGCCTTGAACTCACAGAGGTCCTCCTGCTTCTGCCTCCTGTGTGAGTGCTGGTGTTAAAGGCATGCACTACCGCCACAGGCACAAGCCACCTAAGTTTTGGCAAAGATGACAAAATAAACATTGTAGAAAAGGTAGCATCTCCAACAAATGGTGCTGGCAAACTGGTTATCTAAATCTACGTGTGGAAGAGTGAAAGCAGACCTTTATCCCTTACCTTGAACAGAAGAGAACCTGAAAAGATCAAGTGCCTCAACACAAGGCCTGAAACTCAGAAACCACTGCAGGGAAAGTAGAGAGTGCACTCCAACATGTAGGCACGGGAAAGGACTTCATGAAACGGACTCAGGTTGTTCAGGAGGTACGACTAACAATTGACAAATGAGTCTTCCAGAAACAGAAAAGATTCTGCACTGCAAAGGAAATTGCCAAATGAGTGAAGTCACAGTCCACAGAATGGAAAATAAAAAGTATTTGGGCTGACATAAGATTAATGTCTGCAGTATACAAAAATATCCAAAACCTAAACATCAAGAAGACAAGCACCTCAATCAAAAAATGAGGTATACAACTGAGCTTTTCAAAAAAGAATTGCAATTGGTTAGAGATACTTTTAAAAGTGTTTAACATTCTTACCCATTGGGGAAATGCAGATTAATCTACTCTGAGAAACCATTCTGCCTCAGTCAGAAGGGCTGTCCTTATGAAAACAAATGATAACAAATGCAGACAAGGATGTCTGGGGAGGGAAACACTTATCCATTGTTGGTAGGTATTCTTAGTTGCTTTTCTATTGCTGTGAAGGTACACTTTGACCCAGGAAACTTATAAAAGAAAGCATTTAACTGGGGGTGTGCTCACAGTTTTAGAGAGTGAGTCCATGACTGTCATGGCAGGAGGCATGGTAGGCAGCAGGCAGGCAGTAGGCAGGAATATTGCTGGAGCAGTAGCTAAGAGTTCTGACTTTAAAAGCAAGAGACAGAGAGATAGAGAGACACACAGAATGGTGTGGGCTTTTGAAACATGAAAGCCCAACCTAGAGGCACACCTCTTCCAACAAGGCCTACTTCCAAATCCTTCCCAAACAGTTCCACCAACTGCGGGCCAGATTCAAATCTATTAGCCCATGGGGGCCATTTTTCATTTAAATCACAACAGTGGGATTATAAATTGGTGCAGATACTGTGGAAATCAGCCTGAGATTTGTCATAAGCTAGAAATAGAACCACCGTATGAACCATGTATATAGCACTCCCAGGAATGTACCCAAAGGTATATGTCTCTCTCTCTCTCTCTCTCTCTCTCTCTCTCTCTCTATCTCTATCTATCTCTATCTGTCTCTCTCTCTCTATCTCTCTCTCTCTATCTCTCTCTATCTCTCTCTCTATCTCTCTCTCTATCTATCTGTATCTCTCTCTCTCTCTCTCTATCTCTATCTATCTTTGTCTCTATCTCTCTCTCTCTATCTCTATATATCTCTATCTATCTCTCTCTATATCTCTCTCTATATATATCTCTATCTCTCTCTCTCTATCTCTCTCTCTCTCTCTCTCTCTCTCTCTCTCTCTATCTCTCTCTCTATCTCTCTCTCTATCTCTATCTATATATCTCTCTCTCTATTTCTCTCTCTCTCTATCTCTCTCTCTCTCTATCTCTATCTCTATTTCTCTCTCTCTCTCTCTATCTCTATCTATCTCTAGCTCTCTCTCTCTCTCTCTATCTCTCTCTCTCTATCTCTCTCTCTATCTCTCTCTATATATATATCTTTCTCTCTCTCTATCTCTCTCTATCTCTATCTCTCTCTCTATCTCTCTCTATCTCTATCTCTATCTATCTCTATCTCTATCTATCTCTATCTCTCTCTCTCTCTCTATCTCTCTCTATCTCTATCTTTGTCTCTATCTCTCTCTATCTCTGTATCTATCTATCTCTATCTCTCTCTCTATCTCTATCCATCTCTATCTCTATCTATCTCTCTCTCTATCTCTATCTATCTTTGTCTCTATCTCTATCTCTATCTCTGTATCTATCTCTATCTCTCTCTCTACCTCTCTCTATCTCTATCTCTCTCTCTATCTCTATATCTCTCTCTATCTCTATCTCTCTCTCTATCTCTCTCTATCTTTCTCTATCTCTATCTCTCTCTCTCTATCTCTATCTATCTCTCTCTCTATCTCTCTCTCTATTTCTATCTCTCTCTCTATCTTTCTCTATCTCTCTCTCTCTATCTCTATCTCTCTCTCTATTTCTATCTCTCTCTCTCTATCTATCTCTATCTCTCTCTCTATCTCTATCTCTCTATCTCTATCTATCTCTCTCTCTATCTCTCTCTATCTCTATCTATCTCTATCTCTATCTCTCTCTCTCTATCTCTATCTATCTCTATCTCTATCTATCTCTATCTCTCTCTCTCTCTCTCTATCTCTATCTATCTCTATCTCTATCTCTATCTATCTCTATCTCTCTCTCTATCTCTATCTCTCTATCTCTATCTATCTCTCTCTCTATCTCTCTCTATCTCTATCTATCTCTATCTCTCTCTCTATCTCTATCTATCTCTATCTCTATCTCTCTCTCTCTATCTCTATCTATCTCTATCTCTATCTATCTCTATCTCTCTCTCTCTCTCTCTCTATCTCTATCTATCTCTATCTCTATCTCTCCTATTATAAAGATACTTACATAGATAGCCATGTTTATTGCTGCTTTAGTCATAATAGTTAAGAAATGGAATCAAATTCAGTGTTTATTAACTGATGAATGGATAATGAAAATATGGTACATTTATATAAATTAATTCTTTTCAGCACTAAAGTCAAGTTGAATCACGAAATTTGTAGGAAAAATGATGCAATTGAAAAATACACTGTGTGATGCAGCCCAGGTCCAGAAAGACAAACACCATATGTTCTCTCTCATATGTGAATCTCAAATTGAAATATTTAGGCTGATGTGTTTAACTTGGAATACCTGTAGAAAGCAGGAAGCAAAAAAAGAGGATATGAGGGGCCAAAGATGTCTGAATGGGTGGGGCTACAAAATGCTATATTGTACATGACAGTGCCATTGCAACTATGGACTCACAGAAGCAGTGGTTTCCTGTGCTGGGCCTGTAGAAAACTGGGTCTGTGAATATTCTGTCACGGAAAGGGAAGGGCTCACAGATCTCTACTTCTGCAAGAGGAACTGTTGGTTGTCCATGCATGCTGGGCTTGGGGGCATCATAGTATTCAGTGGCTATTCACTGGTGAGTCCCCTATGCTCCACACCCATTTTTATCGGGTTAGAAAACCAAACCAAACCAGACCAGACCAGACCAAACCAAACCACATCAAAACATTACCAGATCAGAAAGAAGTGAAAGTGAGAGGTTATTTGGAGGGAAGAAGGGTAGTTGATGACAGTGGAGAGGAATAAGAGAAGGTAGGGGGAGGGGATAGGGTCAGAATGCATTACATACAAATGTAAAATTATAGAAGAACGAATTTAACAAAAATAAAACTTTCACAAAATGAAGGAATCCTAGAGGAAATAAAGTATTAAAGAAAAACAGGAGCAGGTGAGATGGCCCAGCCTACAGAAAGAGTGCTTTATATCTGTCAAACCTGATGGATTTAGTCAGATCTCCAGAACCCACATGGTGACAGGAAAGAACCAACTCCTGTATATGGTCCTTTGACACTCTTTACATGCACAGGTTTTGAAAGAGAACAAAGGAAAAAAGTAAAGGCTGGAGTGCAGCTTAGTACTAGAGATTTTGTCTGCCATGACTACAGACCCAAGATTCTATCCTCAGCAATCAAAAACACAAAATCAAATAACCAGCAATCGCAACAACAGGCAGAAAAAATATGAAAGGGAAAAATTGGAAAATATACAAGTGAAAGTCACCAGAGTTAGTGGTGCATTCCTGTAACCCCACCACTTCAAAAGGCTGAAGTGGGGGATCATAAATCTCACACCGAGATGGGTTATATAGTGAAGTCTTGTCTCAAGAAGAGAAATACGAAATAGGAATTAATGGTGATTGTTATGTAGACATTTGGGGAAATTACTGATTTAGAAGGAACCCTATTCTAATGCATGGGTCAGCAAATTTCTGGGAAGGGTCCAGTAGATAATACTTTTAGCATTAGAGCCCAAAGAATTTGTGTCTCAACTACTCAAATCTGCATTATAATACAGAAGCAGTCCTAGACAATCTGTAAATGAACGAGTCTATCCTAATAAAACTTGACTTGCATGCAACCATGATCAAGAGAAACCATGTCCTCTGGGAAGTTATGCTTCCACATTATTGCTTGTAAGCATGCTGTTCAGAAGGATTTCATGCAGAGTTTAATATTACAATCATTGGCATGCATCTAAAAATCTCAGTATTAATTGTTCCCTTAAACCCCCTGTGTGAACTGCTCTCCTGAGTTGAACTGAGAAGAAAATGGTTTTTTACTGAGGAAGTCTGGGTAACTAACTTGAAAGCTTAGGAATAGAAATGTTCCCAAATAGAAGCAGATTATCTAGTTTTCTTGAGTTGTAGCAGCAAAGAATGAAGGCAAGATCTTCTGGACATCATCAGGTAGCACTGTAACGTGACTGAAACTCATCTAACCATTCACCATCACGTTAAGTTCTGATAAGTAGAGATGCTGAGGAGAATATGTTTTTCCCTAACAACATCACTACCCTTACATTGATAGCAACTCTCAGCCTGAATTTTGGCCACAAAACCAGGTATTTCCTAGGAATTAGGCACAGAAAGCAACACATGTACCCCTTCAGACACTACAATAAGCACTGCACAGAAGGGTCATTGTATAGAGGATGTAAGCACTGCACAGAAGGGTCATTGTATAGAGGATGTAAGCAATAATGTGGAGGTAGTGGTGCTATATTTAAGTAATTTTCTTACTGGAACAATGACAGACTTTGCTTTCTCTTTGGTATTTTTTGGCTTTGGGTTGGACAAGCATTCTGCATATGCAATGCATGTTCTCTGAGCAAATTTCCAAGTCAGAGAGTTCCTTTCCAATTTCTTTCTTTTTCTTTAGAGTTTCATACATGAATACAACGAAACACCACCACATCTACCTCCCATTTTCCCTTTCAACTCTGAATTCTCACAATACGTCGTAACACATACTTCTGCCAACTTTGTGTGTGTGTGTGTGTGTGTGTGTGTGTGTGTGTGTGTGTGTGTTTAGTGGTGAACAAATACATTCAGGATGCACTTGATAGGTTTCACTGACACAGGTAGTGCCAGATTCTTACACTTCGTTCATGTCAGAGTGAGGTACCTGTTTAATTTTCAAAGAATAGGATTAATTTTCTCATAAAATTGTTAAATTATTTCTAATAGCCCTTATGCTAAATAATGAACACTTGGGTGCATATTTGGAGAAGATTTTAAAAGCACTTGCCATAGTCATGTAAGGGGTGTGGATTCCTGATTAGAGTCCTTCAAACACTCACTAATCTTCCCTGGAGTGTGGATTTCTGATTAGGATACTTTAAATGAAAACTGCCCTAGGGTGTATATTTAAGGCTGACTTTATGTATATATATATATCTTTATACTTCTTTTTTCTTTTCATTATTTTTTCACTAAAGTATAAATTCTATAAATTAACACCTGACAGATTTGACAAATATAACCATAACCATAACCAGAGTTGAGAGATAAATCATACTTTCATCTAAACTGTTCTTTCATGCAGACAATCTACTGACTTTTAAACTCATGTATTTATGATTTTTTATATATATTCCTGATGCATTAACTGTTTTGTTAAAAGGATTCTGCCCTTGGTTTTATCAGTTTTCTTCATCTTAAATTTTATTTAGAACATTATTAATGTAGTCAGCCAAGCTTTCTTCTTTCACCGATTTATTTTTATTATCCTTAATTATGTATATGTTTGTGGTCGTGTAAGGGGGTATGTGCCTGTAAGTTCAGATGCCTGAGGAAGTCATCAGATTCTCCATGACTGGAGTTGCTGGGACTAAACCCTGGTCTACTGCAAGAGCAGGAAGCACTCTTTACCACAGAGACACCTTTCCAGCCCTCCCCTAGTGCAGCTTGCAAAGTCTAATGGCATCATGTTGTATTTTCCAGACTTTCTCCTTTGATACTTTTAGTCTGCTTATATACTTGGCCCTTCAGCATATCAGATCACCAAGTTTTAATATTGCATTACTATAAATAGAATATAGGAAACTTACAATAGTATGTTTCCATTTCATTTCTCCCCTTCTTAGTGATATTTTATCTGTCTGTCATCTATCTATCTATCTATCTATCTATCTGTCTGTCTGTCTGTCTGTCTGTCTGTCTGTCTATCTATCTATCTATCTTTTTGTCATTTATACTGACAATTTGAAAAACTGCTATGAATTTGGAGAGTTGTGTCTTTGTACCTAGTCATACGGATGTATTGAATCTTGAAATTTGTTTTTTACTCATCTTATTTTTTTCTGTTTTTCTTCTCACATTGATCAAATATACTTTTCTTTTTTTTAATTTGTATGTTAGTAAAACTTTCTTTGCAGTAGATTTTTTGCATATTTTTCTCTAGGGTTTATAATATATACCTTATATAAACCAACCTAATGAGATTTAAAATATAATGATTTCATATAACATATGGAGACATTATAATAGTATACTTTCTTCCTATGCCTCCTTTTTAGTGATATAAATTTTTTGCAAGTGGATAATAACAAGGCTTCATGTCTACTACAGTGATATATATATATATATATATATATATATATATATATATATACACACACATATATATGCACACACACATGTATATGTGTTACATCTGTACACATTATTAGTCCACCAATGTATTATAATTTTCACTACAAAAATTATACGTGCACTAAAGTAGTTCAAAAAAGGAAACTGATAACTTGTGTTGTCCCACATATTTAGCATTTCTAATGTTCTTTCATTCCTTTTTCTATGCTGGAGTTGCCTTCTCGATGTCACTTAGTTTCAGGATAAAAAAATATTTCAGCATTTCCTGTAGCGCCAGCTTGTTGGCAATGAGCCAGTTGTACTTTTGGTTATTCGAACTTGTTCTAAGTTTATCCCCCATTATTGAGGATAGCTTTCCTTGACACAGAATTCTTTCTAGATTGAATACTCTCCCACATCACACCAAATCAGTACTTTAAATATGTTGTTCAGTGTCTTCTGGAATTTCTCATGAGATACTGTTAATATTTTATCTGAAACATCTGGTTTTTTTCCTAGCTGATGTATTTAGAAGTGTTTTCTCATCTTTTTCTCTCTCCTTTTTCTTCTTCTTCCTCCTCACCATAGAGCCCTGGCTAGCTGGAATTCACATATTGACCAGGCTAGTTTCTGCCTCTCAGCTGCTGGGAATAAAGGTGTGCATTGTTTGCTTGCTTTTCATGTATGTATGTTTTCAGCTTACAGTGTTCTGAATTTCCTGGTTATGTGATTATATTTTTGCTTTAAATTTTTAAAATACGCTGTCTCTTGTCTCTTTTATATAGACACAGTGTTTGCGGTGCTGGGGACAGGTTACTCTCGGGTTCATAGTCAATGTGTCAGTTGAAGGTCTGACCGAAGCTGAAGCTTCCATTTTCAATATGACACATGTAAGTGGGTGTTGGCCAGAAGTCTTGATTCTCTGCTCACCTTGCTTCTTTCAGAGAGTGAGTCAGTCAACAGAGAGTGCCCAGAAGACGCAATAGTGCTTTGTTTCACCTACTCTCCTCAAACCTTTACTTTTTTTCCACTCTGTTATTTTCATTTCATATGGGTCCATATGAAAGAGACAATAGCCAAAATACTTTGCAAGTTTTTCCTTTCCTTTCCTTTCCTTTCCTTTCCTTTCCTTTCCTTTCCTTTCCTTTCCTTTCCTTTCCTTTCCTTTCCTTTCCTTCCTTCCCTTCCCTTCCCTTCCCTTCCCTTCCCTTCCCTTCCCTTCCCTTCCCTTCCCTTCCCTTTCCTTTCCTTTCCTTTCCTTTCCTTTCCTTTCCTTTCCTTCCCTTTCCTTTCCTTTCCTTTCCTTTCCTTTCCTTTCCTTTCCTTTCCTTCCCTTCTTTCCTTTCCTTTCCTTTTCTTTCCTTTCTTTTATTTTTTTCTTTCTTTTTCTTTTTTGGTTTTCCAAGACACGGTTTCTTTGTTGTGACTCTGGCTGTCCTGAAACTCACTCTGTAGACCAGGCTGCACTCCTGAGTGTGATTGCTGGGATTAAAGGTGTGGACCATCACTGCCTGGCTAAGAAATTTCTTAATATAAGTGAGAAACAATGTAAGAAGTAGCCTGAACTCTGACACCACAAGAGGAAGAGACCCAACTCTTTCCAGTTAATTTGTAGTAAAAAGGTAATGTGAACCAGGGTGTAGATCCAGGTGGATAAAAGAGATTAATGGAACCACAAATTGTTAAACAATCATAGCATTAAAGAATTATATTAAACTGCAAATTTGGAATTAAAACCCAAGAATTTAAACCCTGGCTTAGTGGTGCATGCCTTGTAATATTATACTTTAGGAACTGAGGCAGGAGTTCTATGTTAGCAACTGGAAAGAGAATCTCTTTAGAAAAAACAGTCAAATAAAGAAATAAACGAATGCCAAGAGTTTAAGCTAAGTATGATGATACATACTTACAATTCCAGCACTCCAGAGGGCTGTAAGTTCAAGTTCAGCCTTGGCTACATACCAATAGCCTTCCCAACCCCCACACAAAAGAAAAGAAATGCTAGAACTTAGGATGAGAGGTATGATAAAGTCAAATTTATCATAATCAAGATGATTGGCACATTAGTAGTAAGAAGAATCAATTGAAGAGAGAATTCTTTTTTTTTTTTGAGTTCTGACTCTAAATCAAACACTAGTAGTCCAGTTGTAGATGCCTCTGGAAGAGGGCTGATGCCTTTCAGTATCAGATCTAACCTGGTGGCACCTCTCTTTCTTCTTGGTTCTGTGCTTCAAGTTAATCTTTCTGACTGATTCCTTTAAGATTTTGGCAAAAGCATTTTGAATCTCAACACAAAGAAGTCATTTGCATCTTTCTTTCTATCGCAATCACTGAGCCAGAGACAGGAGTTCTTTTGGAAATATCACTCCCACTCATCAAAACATTGCCAGATTGCTCAATACATTTACTGGTAGAATATAGCCATGTTCAACAGCTTTGATGGGGCGATCATAATCGGTATTATGAAGTACTGGGTAATGTTTTAAGGACCCTATTGTGTCTATCTAGCATACTGAAAACACTGCATGTTCTACTTTATTAAAGTGACAACTAGATGCCATAAATTCTGAAGCATGGACTTCAAGCATGTGACTTAAGAGAAAGGGACCACTGCATATGCACAATGCTAACCAGTTTGTTCAGCTATCTCCAAGCAGCCAATCAACAGTATGTGTAGCATTCTTAATGCATGATTGAGATGACTTGCAATCTGGGCATTGAAAAGTGCCATCCCATGTCTGTTCATCTAGCTTCAATTCATAGAACATTACATCTATGTCAGACCTCATGAGATCTTTGTTTGACAGAAAAACTTTCAGTCAGTGTTCGGTTTATGGCTTTGTGTTCTCATGTGTTTTTCTCCTTTGGTTAACATATTTTAAGTACTTTGCAGAACATAACCCATTTAATATTCACAGCATCCTTTGTTTTCAAATAGGCATGCTGTACAATTACTATCTCTATCAAGGACAGTAAGGCAAAGAAAATTTAAATGCGCCAAATAAATGACAGCTTTGAGGTTTTAAATCCAGGTGAATTGGCTCTTGAGCTTGTGTGCTTAACCAGAACACCAAAGTCAAAACTAGTGAGGAATTTGGCTGGATCTCTTTTGGGAAATAATATCGAGAAGGCAAAACTGCAGAGTCATACCAACACCTTTTCCAATCTGCTTTCAAGTCGAAACACTAAACATGGGGTGGGAAGATCACTCAGTGGCTAACGTGCTTGGTATGCAAGCAAGAGAGCTGGAGTTCAAATCCTCAGAACCCATGTAAAATGCTAAATAGGCATGGTGACTCATCTGTAATTACAGCCTAAGAAACAGAGACAGGAGATCCTCAAGCAAGCACAGTATCAAGATTAGTCTTATCAGGATCGATTAAGAGACATTGCCTCCAAAGGATAAGCTGGAAGAGCAATTACCCTTTCATCAATGAACTAGACGATATAGTAATTCTTAAAAAAGATGTCTGTACTGTAGCACTTATTATTTGCTAACAAACAAGCAGTAATACTTTTGTGCATAATACAAGCACAGAATCACAAAGCAAAATCTTATTTGTGAATTCTTTGGTAACTGGACAATTTTGGAGGTTCACTTGCAGAATGCCTTCCTAATGTTTACATTTGTCATCAATCGGTATTGTTTCTTCCTTCAGGGCTCACTTAATGATGCTACAAAAAAAATGAATTCTATTTTCTGCCTTAATAATTACTACATTGTAAGTCACGACATACACCATCCTATTGTTGTAAAATCATTTGCTTCTTATTCCAGGAATACCACTAAAGGCAACATCTGTCTTCTGGCTAATTAGAAAATATATGTATCTATTCATTTCATTGGTGAGATATAGAAATAGATTTTAGAATATCCAGGAGGTCCTTTGGCACCCCTTTTCAGTGTGATGATGTAATATAAATAATTATTCATTTTGAAAATAATCATGATCAAAATCATGCTTCTTTAATATTGAAAAGGCAGCATGGTCTGATACTTCAAACAAACCAGTGTAAGGACCCAAGTCTCTTTCTCAGGTCCCAGAAGCATTTTCCCTGAACAGAAGTCCCTCACTTACAAACTATTCCTGGTAGAATTTAAAGGGTGGTTTTAGCATATGCATTCTTGGGACAGGACAGAAGCTCAACTGCATGTGTTATAGATTCAAATTATTATTCTAATGTAATCTCGCTACTGAAATGATAGTGCTGACCAAAGCCACTTAGATATGTTTTATGATATATGTTCTCTGCAGCAGGATAGGTTTCTACGATTTAATTCCTATAACTTCAGGGATGGAGAGATGGCAGTTAAGAGGTTTTTGCTTGTTTGTTTTTTACAGAGGACCAGGATTTGGTTCCCAGGAGTCATACTGATGGCTAACTCCAGTTCCAGGGGATCCAATGTCTCTTCTAGCCTTTGAGGATACCTGCACACAGGTGGTTCATGAAATACAGAGAAACACACACATACACACACAAACACACACACACACACACACACACACACACACACACACACACACAAATGAACTAAAAATAAATTAACTCCACTGGACTCTGCCATGTTGAATCTTGTGGTGTATATGATCTCTGCCTCATCCTGTAGAGGAAAGCTAGGGTCTACATTCCAGGGGTCTATATTCAGAGTCCTATGTGGTCTGGATGGAATGTAGACATACCTTTAATCCCAGTATTCAGAAGGCAGTGGTGGTCCATGCCTTTAATCCCTAAGACAGAAACAGTATGTACATAGATGGGAGCTCAGAAGGAGTGAGTATCACACAAGGAAGTGACATCTGAGATGAGTCAGAGTGAAGGACAGACAAGGTAGCATTGGTATAAAGTCAGATGAATGAATCCTCTGGTACTCATGCCTGGACAGCACTGACTGGACTTACTTTGCTTAAAAATTCAGAGACCAAGAAGGTCAAGATATCCTCTGATTTATTGACAGAATCTTTTGCTTTATCCAGGCTGGCTCAAAGGTGTCTGCCTTCTTGGGCAGAATTCCTTCTGCTGTGCACTACTATCCTACCTTAGCCACTAACATGGATACAATGCAGGGAAGAATCACCATCACCAGGAAGAGATCTATCACCTCTGTGCAGGTTCATATGTGTGCCTCTAGATCACTTGAGTACCCATGCAACTATCTTTGCCTATTTGGACGCTGCCACCATGCTATCACAGGCTACTGCTGAGTTGGGGATCTCTCCAGCTGTGGATTCTCTGGACTCTACCTCTTTTAACATGGATCCCAATATAGTTGGCAATGAGCGTTTTGACGTTGCCTGTGAGGTGCAGATGATCCCACAGGACTTCAGATCCCTCCAGGATATTGGTGCTATTCTGGGTATGGAAGAACTTTCTAAGGAGGATAAATTGATCATGTCCAGTCAAGGAAAACACAGCAAGCACTTCTTATCTCAGCCATTCCAGGATCCTAAGGGCTTCACAGGTCATATGGGAAGGCTGGTGCCTTAAATGAGACCATTAAAAGATTTTAGCAGATTTTGGCAGATAACTTTGACCAATTCCCACAAAAATCCTTCTATATGGTGGGATCCATTGAAGAAGAGGTGGCAAAAGCTGATAAGCTGACAAATGAGCATGAGTTGTGAGGGGTCCTTTTGCTAAACTCAACACTCGTCGTCTGTACTGTCCACTCCTTGTCTCCATGCTAAAAACTACAGTGCAGTGTGTAGGCCACACAAAAGCCTTGGTTGAAGACGGGATTGTTCTATTTGAAGGGTATTAAAAGTTTTCAAAAAAGTATGCAATCCTCAAAAAAGTGCATATCTTTTACTCTCTCCATGATCAAATGAACATCAAGAATCTGACCTTGGTTTCAGGGATCTGATACACTAACTGTTTGGTCTAATACAGTGGTTCTTACTCTGAGGGTCGAGGCTCCTTGTGGGGATGTTGAACTACCCTTTCATAGGAGTAGCCTACGACCATCTGCATATCAGATATTTATATTACTATTCATAACAGTAGCAAAATTACAGTTACGAAATAGCAACACAAGTATTTTATGGTTGGGAGTCACCAAAACATGAGGGATTGTATTAAAGGGTTACAACATTAGGAACTTGAGAACCACTGGTTTAGTGTAAACTGAACTTAAAGAATTTTCAAAAAGTTTTGGACATCAGCGTGAAGAGCAAGAGCCAGACGCCATTAGAATCAGACTGGAAATACAGGGTAAAAGATGATACAGGAATAGGCTAATTACTAAACTGGGCCACAGAGGGAGAGGCGAAACAAATTCACAGCTCTCTGGAAGCTGCTAGTAACTTCAAAAAAATGGTGAATTCAGATAATAAAGGCAAGAATAAATCTGTGGGTCAGATGTGAATAGGAAAACCACAATAGAGGCATGTAGATAAAAACTTCAGAACTAACCAAGGGGCAGAAGTCAGATAAGACATACAGTCACAGAGCCAGACACAGCAGGCTAAAGACAGTTAAATGTAGAGGAAGATTAGAAATGTGAAATCCAGAGACCTTAAAACCAGAAGATCTACAGGAAGCAAAGGGAAAAATGAACTAAGGAACGAGATAAAATGCTAGTAACAAGGAAGGACCGAAAACAGAGTCAGTTTTGCTAGCCCTCGTTCACATCTTTGATGTCTGGTCTTATGAGAGAGTGTTGTTTGAGAAGACACAGGGGAAGGCTACTTTTATAAGGTCCCAAGAGACAGCTAGATGCAACACTAAGCAAGAAAAGCAGCAATAATTTATTATTAGTTGAGGTTTGAAATTTATTCTCATCTTTTTATTATTTTATTTAATTTTAGTTTTTTTGAGACAGAGTCTCTCTTTGTAGCTCTGGCTGTCTTGGAACTCGGGGTTATGTAGACCAGGCTGGCCTTTAAATCACAAAGATCTCTCTGCCTCTGTCTCCTGAGTGCTGGGATCAAAGGCTGGTGCCACTAAGCCTGACTGAGGAACTTTAAATCTCAATGTAAAGCTTAAGTAACCTTGGTGGGAACATGCTAGATCAGTGGTACTCAACCTGTGGGGGAGTCCAACAGCACTTTCACAGGGGTCACCTAAGACCATCTGCACATCAGATATTTACATTACGATTCATAACAGTAGCAAGACTACAGTTGTGAAGTAGCAAGGAAAATAATTTTATGGTTGGGGGTCACCACAGCATGATAAACTACATTAAAGGGTCGCAGCATTAGGAAGGCTGATGAGCCACTGATCCAGAGATTTATTTTCTTTTTATCTGACTGACTTCCTCTCAACACAAAAATATATCTCTGAACTTTACCTTTGGACTCAGACATTCTGTCAGCCAGTTTTGGGGAGAAATGCCAAGTTACTTCTACCTCTTAGGCTTATGCTTATTAGCCTTCCAAAGTTCTTACCTACTAGAAAGTCAAATCTAATCAGTATCCAGGAAGCTGCTCACCTGTATCAATAATGCAGATCTTTTTTGAAGCTCCATTTTGTGTTGCTAGAAGGAATACCTGAGATGGATAACTTAGGAAGAACACAAATTTATTCTCAGTGGCTCTGGAAGCTGGGAAATCTAGGACCAAACTAACAACAGGTTATACCTTGGCCTTTCTCCTTCCAAAATGGTGTCTTGAATTCTGTGCTCTCATTTGCCAAAACAACAGGAGAGAAAAAGGTATTAATGCAAACCTTTCTTATAGAGGCATTGATCCAGTGGCGATGATGGATCCTGATGACATGAAATTTCCTACTAGGCCTCACTTGCCAACACTGTGGCCTTTAGGATTAAGCTTCTACCATGTGGATTTGGGAGAAGACATTGAAACAACAGCAAGAAGAGTAGGGTAATGATAGGTGTTATGGCTTAAATCTAAAACTGTCCCCAGAATGTCATTTGTTAAAGGTTTGATTGCTAGCTGATGGGTGCTTTAGTTTGTGTTGAGAGAGGATCTCACTATGTAGGACTGGTTGGCCTAGAGTCACTGTGTTGAACTCTCCTCCTGAGTTCTGGAATTAAAAGCATGCACAATTATGCCTGGCTTATCCGGTAGGTTTTTGAGATGTGATTGGATCCTGAAGGTTCTATTGGATGATAATGAAGTCATATCTACAAGGGGCTATTAGAATGTGGGGCTTAGGAAAAGTTTCCTAAAAAAACTTCTCAAAGCTTTAATCACTTTTCTCTAGTGTGTCGTTACTACTGCTATTTCAAAAAGATTTGTTGTGCTTCTCGTCAGTGAAACATTTCATAATGGGTGAAAGTTTTTAAAAGTCTGCAGAAACAGTAGGAATAGCAAATCCTACTGTTCAAGTTAAAAAACAATAAAAAATCATATTAAGGCACATCAACAATCAAAAAATTCAAACCTAGTGGCAAAGAAAAAAACATCTGAAATTATCCAGAGGCAAAAGAAAAATACGGATGGCATCAAATTAATAAAGGGCTAAAGAAAAGAAAAGAAATCAAATTTGCCAATCTAGACTACATACCCATTAAAAACATATTTCAAAAAGGAAGATGGAACAATGACCTCATCATACATACAAAGGCTAAAAAGAAGCACACCAGTACAAGAAATTTAGAAAACATATCAGGTGTGGCGAAAAGCAACACCAGAGAGAAGCAACAGCTACACAATAGAGAACAAAATACTGGAAATGCCAACTGTGTGGGAAAATATGAGTATAAACTGACACCCTAGTTCAATCCCTGAAACCCACATGGTAGAAACAGAGGACTGCATCCCTCACGCTGTCCTTTGACCTCTGAGCAACGGCGTTGTCCATGCATATGTACACATAAAAATATAAATAAATATATTTAAATATATTTAAAATACAGTGACTATTTAAAGCCAAAAGATCACAATATATAGTGAGGTTTCTAACACATGACACATGTGGGGCCAGGGGAGATAGGCCAGTGGGTAAAGGTGTTAGCCACACAAACCTGATGACCAGAGTTCAATCCTGGGAAGCCATATAAACGATGTAGTAGTAAGCATCTATAATCCCAGCATTGCTATCTTGAAGTGAGGGGTGGAGCCAGGAGAATGGCTTAGAAGGTGATAGGCCTACTAGTGTGGAATGTGTGACACAGTAACAAAACAAGAGAGATCCTGCCTCATCAAAGTGGAATAACACACTTGTTCTCTGATTTCTACGTGCATGCTATGGCATTCTTACGATTTCTGCTTGTCTGTCTGTCTGTGTCTCTCTCTCCCCCCTCTCTCTCACACACACACATGTAAATTAATAAGTAATTTAAATTCATTAAATATGTGGAAGTAAATTATATAACAACATAAATTTCAGCCCGGGGTGATGGTGCACACCTTTAATCCCAGCACTCGGGAGGCATAGACAGGTGGGTCTCTATGAGTTCAAGGTCAGCCTGATCTACAGAGCAAGTTCCAGGACAGCCAGGGTTACAACAGAGACACCCTGTCTTGAAATATATGTGTGTGTTTCTTTATATAATTTCATTATATAATATATCACTTTATATAATTGAGATATTATGTCAATTATATAAATGGGAAGAAAAGCACAAGGGCTTGGATGGGGTACAAATAACTGTAATGTTTAAGGTGGTATGATACCCTTTGAGGTACTACTGTAAGTTAACTAGATAAATGATCATCTCTTACAAAGCTACCATAAAATAGCACTGTATCTATAAACTAATAATACCATATTTGATATTTCTACAAATGTATTTGAGAAATGTCTTGATTTATGACTATCTTTGTTCTGTTACTATAAACTTCATGGAACCATTTGGAATATGGAACTTGGGGTAACCTGAATAAACTATCTCTTATTAAAAAATAGCTCATATCTAAGTATTCTCCAAATTTCAGGCACAAAGCAAGTCTCAATAAATACAAAAGAATACAAAATATATTCTCTGTCTAGAACAGGACTAAAACTAGGGTCAGGTGGTGGTGTCCACGCCCTTATTCCCAGTACTTGGGATGCAGAAGGATCTGTGCCGAAAGAAACAAACAAAACAAAATGAAAAGCCACCACCAACAAAGCTAGAGTAAGTTCATAAGCCATAAGAGTGGATAACAAGCAGTAAGAATTGTCATGTGGGTGCTGGTATCTGAAGTGGGGTTCTTTGCAAGAGATGCATGCTCTCAACTACTGAGCTATATCTTCAGCCTCATGTAAAGTAGACTTTTAAGAGCAAGCAATATGATTATAGATAAAGAAGACTAGTTTATGAAAAAGGGTTATTTAATCAAGAAACATAAATACACAAATGTATTTATTAAAAAAACAGTTTCTATGAACATGGAAAAATCCTGATAAACTAGAAGAGGAATTAGAATAACCTACATTTATAGTTATCCCTTTTCAATAGTTGATAAGAAAAAGACAGGGCAATCAGCATAATATAAAACATTGGAAAATAGTATCAACCACTTCAACCTCAGTGACATTTATGAACTCCTCTACCCAATGAGAGCAGAAGTGCAATCTTTGAAGTACACATGAAGCCTGTAACAAACTATTCACCAAGTTTGAGACATAAAAAGAGTCTTAGGAAATCAAAATTACTCAAATTGTATAAAATATACTCTGACTACAATGGGATTAAAATTAGAAACAGTTACAAAATGTTACAGAGAAACGACCATAAAAATTGAAATCCAGGTAACGTATTTCTATGTAACCCAAAGGTCAAAGAAAAACCGAAAGGAAAAAAATAAGTAAGTAGTTTCAATTAAATGAAAATGCAACATAGTGGGATGTTAGTTAGGGAGTAATTTACAGCACTAAATATCTATAATTACAACAGAAGCAATGTTTCACGTTGACCTCAGCTTCACCTTTAAGAATCTGGAAAGAGAAGAACAAATTAAGCACAGAGTGAAAAAAAAAAAAAAAACAAAACAAAAACGGATGTAATAAAGATTAAGTGGAGATGACAAAATAGGAGAACTACCCATAAGAAAAACAAGTGGAGTCAATGGCTGCCTCTTGGATATCATTAGTAAAATTTGTAGAGCTCTAAGTAGACCAATTAATCACACAGACAAATAGGCAATATCAGTAGTAAGAGACTTGACATTCGAGAGATATTCAAGTGGTAATACAAGCATGTGATGAAAATATTTGTGCTAACAAATTAAACAACTTAAACAAATCACCCAGTTCTGCAAAACTCATGCAAGAAAGAGACAGGGCTGGCTGTGGAGCTCAGTGGGCGAGCGCTGCTCATGGCGCAGGAGCACCTGCAGCCCATTCACGTCCACGTCGAGGACAAGAAGGGGAAGAGGTGGAGTAGAAGAAAAGAAAAGGATGAGAAGGAAGAACGGGAGGAGGAAGAGAAAAAGATAAACTGAGTAGCACCGTATTAAAAAATAAACTGGTATTCTAATCTCCCCTACAAAAGGAAATACTAGTCCAGATAATTTCAGTTGGAACATCTACTAAATGTTTTAGGAAGATGCTACACCAGTGCCATAGAGTCTTCCAGAAAATTGGGGGAAATTTTATGGAACAAAATCTAGGAAGCACCGGTAGTAGTGGGAAAAAGGAAAGATCAACCCATGTGACAGAAAAAGAAATGTCTCCAAAGGAGCTGGTGAAAAACTAGAAGGGCACACTATGAAAGAGCAGAATGAGACTTTTTCCTCTTTTTTTTTTTCTTTTTTCTTTTGTTTTCTGAGACAGGGTTTCTCTGTTGTAACTCTGGCTGTCCTGGAACTCACTCTGTAGACCAGGCTGGCCTTGAACTCACAGATATCCTCCTGCCTCTGCCTCCTGAGTGCTGGAATTAAAGGCGTGCACCACCACGTCTAGCCTCTATTTTCATTTATTTTTCGATCTAGATTTCTATATATGAGTGACAGCTCGCACAGTATTTGTTTTTGTGTATCTGGCTTATGCCACCATAATCTCTAGCTCAATCCTTAATATTGCAGTTTAACAGTCCACTTATTTTGTGTCCCCAAAGCACATTAAAAACTGTCCCCTAACTCACTTCCAAACTGCTTCTTCAGTGCTCTACCGACACGGATCCAATCTTCAGTATTGAACTGTAAACCTCTGGGTTCTGATTTCTTCTTTCTTCGCAAGAAAACTCTCCAGTAATGCCGTCCATCTCCTGACTTAGTTGTATTGCACCTCACCTCTATGCTTCCCTGCTCGGTGGCCGGTTTCAAGCCCCTTGTGAAGTCAGCTAACATTTCACTCATCTAACAAGACGCAGCTTAGGGACTCATATCCTCAAGAAGACAATTTTGGTCATCAGAGTCCAAGTCAGTGTTCTACGCATGAAGTTCATCATCTTGCAATCTGTCAGCACACCTAGTATAGCCTCTGTTCACAGAAAGTGCTCACACATATGTTCAAGAAGGACATATTAATAAATGAGTGGACTTCTGGAGCTCTGAAAAGCAGAGGCCTGAGGATGGCTGGCTCTCAAACAAGCTAACTTATTAAACAGAAATAAAAGATAAGTTGTGAGAGTTCCCTTGTCTGTGAAAGATGGCAAACTTATTTAATGTTGAGAAAAGTATGGTGAATCTGTGGGCTTCTTGTCAACTTTCAATTCCTCACTGTATTATTCTCTTTAAAACTTCTCTCTTATATTTTGAGATCACGATAAAATGATATAATTTGGCTATCTTATTAATTACGTGGAATAAGGCATAGCTGGTGAAATTTCAAAAATAAATTATTGCGTTTTGTTACAATACTAGAACCAGCTCTCCATCTTTACTCCAGTCACTGCTGGCTGTGCACTGGTCTGTGGTGGTGAGGCCTCTATGTTGCCATTGTGCTTCCTTCCAGGCCACTCATAGAATTTCCAGGGCCCAGTAGATTCTAGTGCTTTTTATGCATGTCCAAGCAAGAACTGTTCCTCTTTGTTTGTGATCATAATTAGAGGATTATTTTCTGAATAAAAGTGCAGAGCATACATCTAGCCTTCAGTGCAAAGAATCAACCCAGATTCTGTGAGCACATAATTTCTAAGGATGATGCTACCGTTTCTTCAAAAGCTCTGTAGAAGGAAGGCAAGCTTATCAATTCCCTTTCAGTTATTAAATGGGCTTTATCTCTTCCAGTCTGTTGCTGTGGAAATTGATACAACACAGGAGGCTTGGCACTATGACAGGCAATTAAGTCACCAAGATGTTTAGCCTTGTATGAGTATTTTCTCACACTGAGACCTCCAAGTGTAGCCTGCCACTGACATTGTTAGTGGTGGAATCAATTATACAAGATGGGGCTGGCAGGTGTAATTTTATATTCTGTGGTGATTATGTATAGTCTGCCATAGAAACCAACAAGTCTGTTATTCTGTATTCATTTGAGCAGTCACTTGTCTAGCTAAGTATTTGGAGGTGGAGACCCTATTTGGGGTGGAGGAAATCCAAATTAATATAACAAAATAAATAAATAAATAGCCATCGCCAATGGCAACTAATGTCATTGAATAGAAAGACATTACCATCATTGGAATGATGTCCAGCTGTTGGGTGATTATGTTCTGCCGCATTCTAGAAAATATATTTGGTTATGTGACACTGAATCAGAGACTACAACTGATGGGAAAAGTAACAGATGTTTGACTGAAATCAAATCCAGGTTAGCAATATGCTCATAAACAGAGAACATGATTTTCTAAATTTCTGATGAGCTTTTGTGTGTAGGTACAATTTGAGTCTATTTTCCTTTCATCAGTTTAAATGATTTAGGTACTACAGAGGGGAGAAGCCAGACAGCATGGCTAAAGACTTTAGTTGCTTTCACATGCAGAGTCTCGGTTAGAACAGCTTAAGGTTGCTTTGAGAAATGATTATTTTTATATTCCCATTTTCCCCCAAGTGAGAGTTTTTGAAAGGTAGAATTGAACCAAATCAGCCTTAAAATATTTCATAGAGAACAAGAGAGGTGATTTAAGAAATGTAATTGTCTTTTTAATCTCCCTCCTGTTTCAACAAAGCATCCCTCAAAGGCAGGATATTTTTGTCATTAATGAAATCTTAATTAGCATATGTCTAGATCAGTACTCAGTGCTGATCTGGGTCAAAGGCACCTATGATGCATTTGTGTTACCAGAGGGTTAAGTTGAGTTGGGTAAATTAGGTCTGTGCTCCATGTGTGAGCAGATTGGGAAATATCCAGCAGTGATCAGCAAATGCATAGATGGTATTCATGTTGTCACGTCTGTTTTCAACCTAATTTTACAAGTGGTACTGTCCCCAGGAATCCTCAGAACATGAAAGAAAGGGAAAAACAAATAAACAAAAATGTGAAAAGAAAAAAAACTCAGCTTGAATATGACATTTATGACTGTGCCAAGCTTTACCAGCTTTTAAAAATGGCCTGAATACTTTCAGTTATTAGTTATATTTTTAAAGGAATAGACTTGTTGAATAGCATACTATTTATTAGTGCCGCCATAGGTCCCAGAAGTGAGCACTGCTTAGGAAATGGTCCGTCAGGGAACTGAGTTTATTTACCAAAAGGAGCCATCTGTAAAACTGCTCACCTTCCTGATTGCTAAACTGAGGGACACAAATGAGAAATGCTGCTGGCCTCTACAAGAGAAGATTAATGCAGCTAGAACAGTCTTGAAAGGCCAGTTAGAGGAAACAGAGCTGGAGCCAGAAAGCTGTGGGTATTGATGGGAAGAGGAAAGGTGAAGGCATTTCCCAGGAGAGGAGCAGCATGAAACCAGCATGAAGCCAGCAGTAAGCAGATAGGGATGAGGCGATCAGTGAGGAAACCTTCCTGGTGGGCACAGAGGGTTAGTGTCCATGAGTATGAGAAGAGGATGGAGAAAAGCAGTGAGCAGAGTTTGTAGTATTAGTCATCAGAGGAGGAACTTATTGTAGGGGCAATTTTGAGCTTCTGAAAGTATCCGGGACAAGTGCTATGAACATGCCTTTTTAGGTGGTCCCTTGCGTGGCTGGATCTTATTTGTTTTTCCAGGATGCTGTGGTTGAACTAGCATTTCAGGGAATTCTGATTGAGACTCACTATATTGTTGGTCCCTGGTCCATGGGGGAATTTATTGGTTTTAGGTTTCCCTCAGTCCCTGAGAGGAACCCCAAATCTGCAGATGCCCTAATCCATTATATAAAATGACAATGTTTATCCTCTTTTTCCAGTGTACTTTATCTGTTTATATTTGACTGCACCGCTAAGGACAGAACCCAGGGCTTGATACACGCTAGGTGGGTACTTTCTCACTCAGCTGCAGTTGCAGCCTATCTATCTCTATAGTACTTGTAATTCCTAATACCATGTCAATGAAGCACTCTCAAGACATTGTTTAGAGGATGACAAGGAGAAAAAAATGTTTGTACCTGTTCAGAGCATTTTAAACATTTATTTATTGTGTGTGTGTGTGTGTGTGTGTGCGTGTACATGTGCTTATGTATGCACGTGTGGAGGTCAAAGGCCAACTTGAAGGAGTTGCTTCCTTCTCTTTACCATGTTGTCCCAGCGATTGAATTTAATTTCTCAGGCTTAACAGTAAGTGCCCAGCCTGCTGAGCCAGCTCCTCATTCCAAAGCCATGTTTCTTTTTCTTTTTCCCCTGAATCTTATCTGTATGTCTGGCTGAGTCAAGAGGTGTACCAGCAGCCTCGGTGGCTATGCACTACCCATTAAGCGATCTCACACAGGCGACTCTTGCATGACTCAGTCCCTGGGTAGTAAAGGCCTGCATTAGGATCTTCGTCTCACCAGTTAAATAAATAAAACCCTCTCCTGAGAGTGCAATCCACTGATTTCCTCATCCCCAAAGTAATTAGCTGAATGATGCATTTTAATATACGTATTACTAAAAACATGTGAGGCAGGCTAGCTTGCAAAACCAATGAATGGTTTAATGATTAGATTTTTAAAAGATATTTTTGAGTCTCTGTGTACTCACCAGGTAGCTATTTATCTTCTACCTTTACCCCTGTAGTTTATATCATTACGATATCCTGGAGGTTTTTTTTTGTTGTTGTTGTTGGTTTTTTTCCCGTAGAGGTTAGTCGTGCCTTATCCATATAATGCCGTTGGAGATGCTTGGCTCTCTGATAACCTGTTGTTAATTTCTCCAATGCCATTTTTTATGGGCGCCATGTGTTTTGGATTTCCTTAAGTTTAAAGTCATGTTTATTGCATTTGCAAGTCTGGGGAGGGGGTTCCTTCTACCTATGACATATAGACTATGTCTACATGGTGCCAGACCAGCCAGCCAGTCAGTCCATTCAGTAGAGAGCTCAAGAATGAGGCCAGGAGGAGAAAACTGGAGATTTAGCAATGAGAAGTCAAAGTGGTTGAACTGTCTGTCACCTTTTTCTAGTTCTTCAACTTGTTTTGCTAGAAGGAAAAGTGCCAAGATGTTAGTTTTTTCTTCCTCAAATGTCTTATTGGTGCTTTAAAAATTAGTGTATTGAACATCAGAGTCAAAAGACTAGAGTTGGAATCACTCCTTTACAATTTACAGAGGTATGTGACCTTGAGCTGCTTATATAATATTTCTTAACTTCGACGTCTTCATTTGTAAAGACGAGGGGAGTGGACCTTGGGGTAGCCAACCTTTTCGAATTTGGGAGTGTGTTACAAAGGTTGTCAGCTCCTGCAATTATTTGCTGTGGGCTTAAGGGATGATTAAGTAGGCAGGAGAGAGCACCTAATAGCAGAGTTGATCTCTGGCTGCTCATGGCATCTTAGCTTGAACAACAAACAGTTCCAGTTTGTACCATTGTCTCTGATCCACAGAGTAGTTCATATTACTTGGCATTTGAGTAACTCTGTGGGTAGCTTGGCTATCTAATAGGGGGGACAGTTCAGCCATATAACAAATAGGTTAGGTACCCTTTAATACATCCCCCCCCCCACCGAAGTATCTGACATTAGAGATGTTTAGATAATAGGCAAATGTTTAGGTACATCCAGTGCCATCTCTGTGCTGGTGGGACTGGACTATATAAGAGAGGTAGCATGAGCATAGGAGCAAGCCAGCAAGTAGTGTTTCTCTGTGGTGTCTGCTTCAGTTGCAGTCTCTAGAGACCTGTCTTGAGTTCCTACCTTGGCTTTCCTCAGTGAGGTACTGTGGCAAATAAACCCTCTCTTCCCCACATTGTGTTTGGTCATGGTGTTTATCAAAACAACAGAGAGCAAATTAGGAGAGCACATATGCACAGAATACTATGTGGCCTTACAAAAAGGTGACAACATAAAGAACTGAGTGGATTTTATATCAAATTAAATATCTAGGCACGGAAAAACAAGAACGCTATGAACTTGCTCTTATGTGGAAATTAAAGTCATTGATTTCACACATGTTGAGAGTAGAACAGATGTTCCCAGAGATTCTGTAGGTAGGAAAAGGGTAGGTTGGTTAATAGATTACATATTATAGGCAGATAAGAATATCGAGTTGTGCTCTTCTACGATGAAATAGGGAGAAAATAGTTAGCAACCACACTTACATATCTCAAAATACTTAGGAGACGATTTAGAGTATATTCCCCATTTGAAATCATAGAAATTTAAAGTGATTGATATGCTAATTACCTTAATTTGATCAATAGTCAGTATATAAAGGAATCAATATATGCAACAGTATTTACACAGATATTTATGTCTTATCTTTATGTGTCAGTCAAAATAAATGCATGTTAAAAATGGACAAAGATCATGCACACTGTCTTCAAATACTAATTGATTGTTTCAAGGACACATTCTTTATGTAAAGGCTGTCATTTGTTCTCAAGATCTCTTTTACAGATCCCCTAGTCTTATGGGTTTTATAATATCGAAAGAATTTGGTAGGACAGATAGAGTTTGGAGTCTTAATACGGTTAATAATACAGATAAAACACAATACGCAGGAAGATGGGAACTCCATCCTTTCTCTGTATTTTTCTAAGTAATACTGCTTAAGAGAATTAGGGTCTATTGCTTTCATACAATACCTCACAGCAGACTTTGATGTTCTTCACCACTAGTGTGATTTTTTTTTTCTTATGGGTTTTTCAAGACAAGATTTCTCTGTATAGCCTTGGCTATCCTGGAACTTGCTCTGTAAACCAGGCTGGCCTCAAACTCAGAGATCCTCCTATCTCTGCCTCCTGAGAGCTGCGATCAAAGTCGGGCTCCTCCATGCCCTGCTCTGTAGTGTGATTTTCCTTTCCCACGAGTCCTCTGAACAGTGTTTCTGTCACTCTGGTTCATTCTGTGTCCATCAGGGAAGCAGTTCCCGCTGTTACTGTACTTCTTTTCCAACTGTTTGCGAGCCACCACCCTTATCAGAGCACTCGTAAAGACCCCAGAGACTGGACTTGGAAACTCTTGATGCTCCCTCACTGAACTAGGAGTGAGAGGGTCCTTGGACACTCTACTGAGATTCCACCCACTCTCTCCTGCCATTTGAAGGTGGTTATGCCCTAATTGCATCCACTATCTTGCTCTTGGGAGGTGCTAGAGTGTAGTATGTGGAAGGTTAACCGAAGGGGAAAACTCCATATTTGCAGTCACGGGGAAGCTAGGGCGAGACTTTCTGTTGGTGCGGCTACTTTTTAGTCACCCTTGTTCCTGTGAGTAACCCATGCTCTGTAAGTCCAATAACGTCATTGGTTCCTCGAGCTGGAGTTCAGTGGTATTGTCCTTCCGTTTGCCCTTGGTGCTTTGCAGGCACTATTATTACTTGTGCTAGTTGAATGGAAGTGTTGTCTGCTTGAATGGCTAATCCTGACACAGATCTGTAACTAACCAAAGGGAAGAGAATCTGCAGGATAGGAATATCTCTTTCACATTCCATGTAAGATTTCCTCAGCTGGCGTCTTCTGAGAGCAGAGGGACTAGGAAAGCATTCCTAAAGGAAGGGCCAGTGTTGTTATTTATAGAAGTAATATATTCATCTGGTTTTTGATCTGACAACCCACTTTTCAAACCTACATGCTCTCAAATTGGGCCCCAAACTTACCTTGAAGGTGAGGTTGCTGGTTGTTTTGTAGAATAAGTATGTGATTATCTTCTGCTGTGATCTGGATCTTGAATATTCACCAGAGGTCTGCGGTAGAAGATCCGTCCTGAGCTTGGTGCCATCAGGATCAGATGAAATCTTTCAATAGTAGGAGGTTTCTGTTCATTGGCAGTGGGGATTGAATGGAATGACACACTCCCTTCTTTTGTTCCTTATTCTTTCTCTTACCTCCCAACCATGAAGTGAGTTTTTTTGTTTAGCCACATGCTTTTTCCACAACGTGTCACAGCAGATCCAAAGAAATTGAGTCAACTGAAAGGACTGGAACCTTTACATCTGTGAGCCAAGGGGAACCTCTGTGTTATAAAGTTGTCTATCTCAGGTCGTCTGTTAGAGTTAGGAAACATTGATGACCATATCTGTGAACCATTCACATTTCCTTTTACATGGAGAAGAGAAACACACACACTTTCTGAGCATGTTTCCAGGTAGCCTGACGAATGCCATTATTGAAACACTTGCCACAGACTTCCTTGAAGTAGTTGTTTGTGTATTAGCCAGTACTCTTCATCTTTTTGGTCCTCCTAGCATTTGGCACAGTGCCTAGTCTATAGTAGGTTGAATTCATGCAGAAATGATGGAACTCATGCAAGGCTCAAAATGGAGTCTTTAAATGCCTTCCAATTTTTCTGCCAGAAATGGACAGAATACGCACTCTCCTTAACATTTCAGCCAAAGATAAAAAATCCCATGTCTCTCAGCCAGTTGCGGTACTGCCCTTCTGTGCCTGGCTTTATGAAGTTGTTAAAAAAAAAAAGTTTTCCTTGGAAAACTTTCACCAAGAAACTACCTAATGGGGGCCAGCTGCAGCTCCAGGTTTTATGAACACTTTGATAGAAACCACATTAAATAGCAGCACTGGTTCACACATCAATGTTGCTGTGTTAAATCCAAGTTTGGGCACATGGGGAGTTCATGTGATATTGACTTCTTATCAACATCATTGCCAAAAAAAAACGTCAAAACAAAACAAACAAACAAAAGCCCAGCCAAAAAACAAAACAAAACAAAACAAAACAAAACAAAACAGCAACCACAAACCTAAAATTCTGATTTGCTCAGTTCCCAGTAAGCATAAAGTCAGAAAATGCCATAGTGCCTTAAGAGAACTCAAACTAGTCACAAAATATTTTCTGTTTGGAGCTCAGTGAAGCAGGTGAGGGTCAAGAATTACCAGAGAAATACTCCAACGAGTCCCTAAGCGGTAGTAGTAGCCGGTAGGCTGTTTCTTCTGTTGCTCACTGTGGTAGCTGTGTGGCCTCCCCGGCACTGACACGTCCCCCCCCTTTCCTTGATTGCCACTGCTTTGGTATTTCCCTTTGGTGCAATCTCTGTACTTCATTGGCTCCAGATGTCTCACCCTCTTGCCTCTTGTTGGCACCCAAGCGGGAGAAGGTATAAATGGTCCAGCAGCCACTGAATAGATCCATATGGAGAAAAAAATAGGTGTGTCTTTCGGGCTACAGAGATTTACATTAGAAGCCTGATTCTTATTAGGTGTTAACCTTCCCTTGCTTAATTGATAAAACCAGGATATCTGGTACCTCGTGGGCTGTAGATCCTGCTTGAATAATAGATCACAACACAGAGTAAGAGCCGCAAAGCTCTGGGTTTGTCTTTTAGCTGTATTTTTCACTGTAGTATTTGTGCCATCTTCAGGCCTTCCATTAACAGTAAATAATCTCTTGCAAAGCAGCGGTGAACACAAAATGAGATCCTGCATGCACAGCAACCAACACGGAGTAGGTGCAGAGTATTGACAGCTGTTATGATTACTGTCTTTTAAAAAATTACTACATTTTACTTATTTATTTACATTTATTTACTCTGTGTGTGCACCCACATGCATGAGTGTGATCATGCACATGCACATACACCCACATGCCTTGACACAAGTAAGGTGGTGAAAGGAGGTGCAGAAGTCAGTTGTATCCTTCCACTGTGCGGATGCCTGGGAGGCCAGACTCAGGTCCTCAGGCTCTGCAATAGGCTCCTTTACATAAAGGTTATTTCTTCAAAATTAAACTATTATTAACACCATTTTCATTTTTCCCTTGCCTCCATTCAACCTCTCTCATGCATCCACTGTCTTTCTCTCAAATTCACAGCCTCCATTTCTTTAATTGTTTTATATATGGAATTTCTTCATACACACACACATACACACACACAAACACATACACATTCCTGAATACATAAATACAACCTGCTCAGTCTTTATATGTTACTTGTATGTAATGTATATGATTTCAGGGCTGACCATATGGTATTGGATAGCCACCAAGAAGTGGGAGCTCTTCCCTAGAGAAGACTATTTTCCCACTTTCAGCATTTCTAATTTCTCTGTAGTTCTTTGTCTATGGTTGAAGCCCCATAGTATTTTCTTTTCTATGTTAGCATATCCATCGGTGTCATCCTTGTTCAGGCCTTGTTTAGGCAGCCATGTTTATGAGACTTCAAGGATGTAACTTCCCTAACATTTCTAGGAGACTCAATCGCATAGCAAGCTTCCTGTTCCTCTGGCTCTCACAATTTTATGCTCTGACCCTTGAGCTTTAGGAGTTGTGTATCAGTTGGGGCTGACTACCACATAGTCACTTGTTCTCTGCATTTTGGTAAGTTGTGGGAGAACACAATTTCTTAACTTTAGGAACACCAGGGTTTAGAAACATTTGAGGTTTAGAAAGCCATTCAACCTACATGTTCTATCTATCTATCTATCTATCTATCTATCTATCTATCTATCTATCTCTTCAGTTTGTGTAGATTTTGTGGTTTTTTAAAAATGCCCACTTTCATCTATGAACACAGATTTTTATCAAGGTAAAGGTTCCTTTGCAATTGTGTTGCCTACTATGCCTTATTGCTTTTCCCTGTCATATTCTGATATTATAAGGATAAACATAATTGAATTAGTTTTGAATTTGTAGTCTAACTCATTATAACTTCAGTCTGATAAACAAGCTGCTTATATCTCTAAAGACCATTCAAATCCTATCCAATAGCAAGCTAGCTTTCTTTCTTCTGAAGACAGTAGAAAGATGGGAGAAACTCAAAGACTTATAATGTAAAATTTAGTCCCAAGTTTCCTTGTAGCCAAGGTAATGTAGAAAATAAGGTTCTAGGCCTGGGGATGCAGATCAGTAGTAGAGGATTTCCAGACCTTTGGTTTGATACCTGGAGCTTCATTACATAAAATCATTCCAGTTGTTGAAAAAGAAAGAAAGAAAAAAAAAGAGAATTCCAGATAACAGTCATGAAAATTTCTGTTTCAGACTAAACATTCTAGGCAGACTTTGACTTAGAAAAACATGAAAAAGGAACTGCAAGTAGCAATTCCATTGTTTTATGGAGTATTTTTTAACCAGGTCTGAAAAATGATTACTGAATCCATCTCAACACTGATCTGAGCTAAATGAGCCACAAGACATAATTTTTTGTTACTGAATCTTCATAAGACTAGGTCATAGAGAGTGTAAAAGAGTCATTTGAGACAAAGTTTTGCTTTCTAGAGAAAGCAGTATATATCACCAGGCCTGGGCAGTCTTGGGCATTATAATTGGTTGACTCGATGGTGAATGTGTGATTTAGACTGTTCCAGTGTAGCTTATCCAAATCATGTAGTCCATGATTTAGACAAAATTAGATTCTTCAATGATTGGAAAATTTATAGTTCTAAAACTTCTGTTTTATGCATCAGTTTTAGGAGCATTGGTGTTAGCACTTCTTTAAAAGTCTGTTAGAATTCAGTAGTCAAGCTGTTTGAAAAAAATAAGAACAAGCCAAGTCTCCAAATCTTAAGTTGAGGAAATTAATGTAGGAGGGATTAAAAGAACAGACAGAATCAGTGAACTGAAGAGCTGGTATCTACCTGTCTATCTATCTAGTTTTGGTTTTTCAAGACAGGGTTTCTCTGTTGTAACGCTGGCTGTCCTGGAACTCACTCTGTAGACCAGGCTGGCCTCAAACTCACAGAGAGCCACTTACCTTTGCCTCCTGAGTGCTGGGATTAAAGGCATGTACCACCACCATCCGGCTGAAGAGCTGTTTTTTTAAAAGGACATTGGCAACATCCTGGCCAAATTAATCTAAAGAAAACAAATCAAGATTTATGAAACCAAGGATGAAAACAGGACATTACAACAGACACCAATGAAATCCAAAGGCTCATTATGAAATACACTGAAAGCTTATTATAGCTTTTTATATTAAAAAAAACCTGGAAAATCTAGAAGAAATGTATAAATTCCTAGATGTATATGACCTACAAAATTTGATAAAAAGATATAAACAATTTTTTAAGAAAAGATTTATTTGTTATATTTATTTATGAGCATACCTGCATGCCAGAAGAGGGCATCAGACCCCATTATAGATGGTTGTGAGCTACCATGTGGTTACTGGAAATTGAACTCAGGACCTCTGGAAGAGCAGTCAGAGCTCCTAAACTCCTGAGCCATGTCTCCAGGGCTAGATATAATCATCTTTAAAAGACATATAGTAAACAATAAGATGGAAGCAGTAATAAAAGTCTCAAACAAAGACCAGGACCAAACAGCTTGACTACTGAATTCTAACAGACTTTTAAAGAAGTGCTAACACCAATGCTCCTAAAACTGATGCATAAAACAGAAGGGAAAGGAACAGAACCAAACTTAAAACAAAGCCACCATTATATTGATACCAAAACCAGATAAAATCAGGAGAAAGAAAGAAAACGAGACCAATTTTGCTGCTGAATACAGGCAGAAAAATTCTCCGATATATCTGCAAACTGCTGGGTGGTGGTGGCTCATGCTTTTAATCCCAGCACTCAGGAGGCAGAGGCAGGCAGATCTCTGTGAGTTTGGGGCCAACCTGATCTACAGAGTGAGTTCCAGGCCAGCCAGGGTTACAACAGAGAAACCCTGCCTCAGAAAACAAAACAAAACAAAACAAAACAAACAAACAAAAATAAAAAAATAAAGTACTTGCAAACTGAATTCAAGAACAGATTAAAAACATCTATTACTTAGTTGATTTCATTTTATGAATACAATGATGTTTTGACATGTGAAAATTAATGTGATACAGCATATAAATAGAACAGGAA
Organism: Cricetomys ansorgei; assembly: GCA_026225945.1. Classification (NCBI taxonomy): domain Eukaryota; kingdom Metazoa; phylum Chordata; class Mammalia; order Rodentia; family Nesomyidae; genus Cricetomys; species Cricetomys ansorgei. The sequence continues at coordinate 1,886,900 of JAMJFZ010003018.1, read as the reverse complement.
TCACACGATCACCTCAATAGATGCAGAAAAGGACTTTGACAAAGTTCAACATCACTTCATGATGAAAGTCCTGAAACAAATAGAAATAGGTGGACAATGAAGGTTATATAGGACAAACTTATACCCGACTTTACACTAAATGAGGAAAGACTAAGCTTTTCTTATAAACTATAGAATAAGGGTGTTCACCCAGCCCACTTTTGTTTATTATGCTCAAAGTCTTAGCTAGTGCAATATGACAAGAGGGAAAAATAGAAGCAATAAGGAAGGAAATTATCCAGTCAGATTACATGATCGCAACAATTCCATGAGAAAATGCTTAGATCTGATAAGCATGCTCAAGAAAGTAGCAGGAAACAGAACCAACATGCAAAAATCACTAATTTTTCTGTATTCCAATAATGAACTTGCTGAGGGAGAAATCATGAAAAATTGCATTCATAATAGCATCAAAGTTAATATCTATGGGTAAACCAAAGGAAAGAAGGAGTGACCTTTACAGTAAAAAATTTAATACAATAAAAAAATTGAGGATGCCCTTGCAGTAGCAGTAAGCTTTTCTTAAAGACACTTGAATATGGAAAGACTTGGGTTGATAGAATATTGTGAAGATGGTTATGGGAAAATGGAAAGCAGGCTACACATTCAACACAATCCTCGGTAAGATGCCAGTATCATTTATAGAACTAGAGCAAGCAATTCTAAAATGTACATGAAACCCCAAAGACCCCAAATAACCAAAGCAGTCCTAAGGTACAAAGAACAGTGATGGAAGTATAACATGATTTCAAATTATGATACAGAGCCATAGTAACAAAATAACATGCTACTGGTACAAATACAACATAATCCAATGGAATGAAGGAGGTGACCCAGAGATAGTGCACACAGCTTTGGCCATTTATTTTTTAAATTTGTTTTTTATTTTTTGAAATTATAATGTAATCACATCATTTCTCCCCTCTTCCCTTTCTTTCTATCTCTTCCATGCATTCTCCTCACTTTCTCTCGAATTAATTGCCTCAATTTCTTTAATTGTTGTTATATATATGCACACATATTTCTAAATATATAAATATATCCTGCTAAGTTCATATAATGTTAGTTACATGTATAGGATTTCAGGCTGACAGCTTTGAAACTCTTTCCTGGGGAAGAGTATTGTCGCTACTCTCATTATTCCTTAGTTGCAGTGGCATTTTGGATAAGAATGACCCACACATGCTCTTATATTTGAACGCTTGGTCATCAAGGACTAGCACTACTTGAGAGGGATTGGGATGTGTGGCCTTGTTGGAAGAGATGTGGCTTTGTTGGAGGAAGCATGTCACTGGGGTTGAGCTTTAGCTTTCAAAAGCCCAGGCTAGTCCCAGTGTCTCTCTCTCTCTCTTCCTTCTGCCTATTGATTTGGATGTAGAACTCACAGCTATTTCCCTAGCACCATGCCTGCCTGCATGTTGCCATGCTCCTCACTCTGATGACAATGGACTAAATGTCCGAATCAGTAAGAAGACTCCAATTAAATGCTTTCCTTTATAAGAGTTGCCATGTTCATAGTGTCTCTTCATAGCAATAGATCACAAAGACAGTTGCCTATAGTTTTTTTTTGTCTAGGGTTGAGGCCCGATGAGAATTCTCCCTTCATTATTAGTGTGTCTTTTTGTGTTGTCCATGTTCACGTCTTGTTTGGGCAGCCATGACCACCTAATTTTTGTGAGACTATGAGGTCAAAGAAATTGGTCTAAAAGGAAGAGGAAGGGGGATAAGAAAAGTTAATAAAGGAAAGACATGTCAAAATGTTAGATATTTTTTTCTCACATGCAGAATCTATGTTTAGCTATATATACATATATGTATATGACATGAAATCAGAAAGGAGTCTATTTAGAAGGAAGAGGGACAAGAAGGTAGTGAGTAGACAAATATGAATAAATTATAATGAAATATATATGAGGAGTTAAAGTAATGGCTTAGTCAGTAAAGTGTTTGATCTGCAAGCCTGAGGAGCTGAGTTCAAAACCACAGCACCCAGGTTAAAAGCCAAGTGTATAACTGTTATCCCAGCATGAATAGAGATGTGTAGATCCTAAGATCTTGCTGGCCAGCCAGTCTGGTGGCCAGTTTAGTGGGAAATTTTATCTCAGGGGGAAAAGTTAAAGAGAAATAGAAGACACCCTACATCCTGCATTAATCACCACATACACATGCATGGGGTCTTACACATATGCACACACACACATACCACATACACACACACACAGACACACAGACATAGGCACAGATACACACACAGAGTTGGAGGAAACAGGAGAAAAAGAGAATGGAAAGCAGTTAAGGAAAGGAGTACATGCACATGTACACATACATGCTATATACAAAAATACATATGTGTTATATACAAATATATATGAAGACATCATAATAAAATACAGTGCAGTATTTGTGTATTGACTAAAAGTTTAGTAAAGTACTTCTCTGAGGTGTTCAGCAGTAATTATTACAAGCCACTTAAGTAGAGAATATTGCTGAGAAATAATGATAGCCTCAGTTCTGCTTATTAACATATAGCTACTATACACTGTGATAACATTAGCCAGACTTCAGTAGGGTAATATAATGAAAACATTTTGGTCACTTATGCTTCATGTTTAACATGGCTCAATAAGTGAAGTTCCCCTATCTCATCTCTCAATAGCATCTCCTGAGAACATCTCGACACTGTTCTAAGCATTTAAAAAGCCAAGGCAAACTTGAAAAAAAAATCAAATGAAAACCTACTCATGTAGAAGCTTCCTAAAATATATACCTACATGAAAGGAATCTAAACGGAGTCAATAAATAATAGGGTAATCAATGCCCCAACTACTCATGATTTGCTACCAAGTAAAACCTCCACTGTCAGGGATGGCTTACATTTTGTCAAGTCATGGGCCAAAGGAACTCCATGGAAACTCCCAAACATCACAAGCTATTACAAATGCTATCATTTCCTCCCCACAACCTGATTGTAAGGCTGTATTGCTGAAGGAAACACTTATGTCATTTAACACAGAGAAGTCCAGCTGATGCCTAACTTGAAGCTTCACCCCTACTGACTAACATTCATGGTACTGGAAGGTACTCTGCAGGCTAGTGGATGGGAAAGGTAGATGTCAATATCACCCAGCTACACCTCTGTGACCTACAACCATGACCCACCTGCAGGATATACTGGTGTAATAACTGCACAAGTGTAATGGAACTAACTGACCACATTTTGATTGGATTTAAGGTCCACTCCCTGTGATGGAACCCACACCTGATGCTGCCAAAGTGGATGAAAGTCTGAGACTACACAGGCCGTGGGCCTAGGGGAAAACATAATACTATTATTCTGCTAAAGGAACATAGCAATTAAATAATTCCTAAATAACATACTACTATATCCGTAGATCAGATCTTTGCTCAACCCTCATCAGAGAAGCTTTTTATAGTACAGTGGTTCTCAATCTGAGGGTGGTCCCTTTGATGGTTGAACAACCCTTTCACAGGGGTCATATAAGACCATCTGCATATCAAACATTTTTCTTTTTTCTTTTTCCCTAAACATTCGAGAATGGTTTTGTCCATCTGAAATGTTAGTTTGTGCGGCTGCTGCCAACTTGTAGGGATGAAATGAGGTCAAGATTAGATATCCACAATAGGACAAAAGGACAGTTTGCGGTGAACAAATGGTAGGGAGTATAGTAGGAGTCTTGTGGTAGTCTGATGTTGTGATGGCTCAGCAAGAACAACAAGGAGGCATTTTTATAGATGCAATCCCCGTCAGACATCAGCAGAGGGAACCACTATCCTACCTAGCACCATACTGGACAATGGAATCTCAAGTGTCCCAGCTCAGGTGCTTTTTATTGATCCAGAACATCTCAGGTGTTCTACTGATAGCACATGCAGATCATTAGCAATCAAACATCCCCCACAGAAATCCAACACCTGCAGACAATACAAAACGTCAAGGCCTAGGCAGCCCCTCACCCAACAGTGCACAAAACAATTACTTTATACATAACTTCCACAACAGAGTCCCTCTACCTCTTCCCTGTAGAGTTCAAGTAGCAGAACACTGGAGCTACATAGTGATCACACCCTCCAACAGCTAGTAAGTGTGCCTTAATAATTTGGGAATTGTTGATAGAGTTAGGCTTTTAAGGAATGCTATTATATCTGTTTTTCTTTGTTTCTGTCTGGTTATTCAATTGACTTCATTTGTTTGTTGGCATACTGTGAGCTATTCTGTTTGTTGCTGTATACAGTGATTTGGTTGCAGGCCATTGGTTGTAGTGTACGGCATGGAAATGGATAGCTGCAACTCCATGACTTAGTTTCAGTGTTTGCAACCACCTGGTAATGGTTCATGTTTCCTTCCTTATTCTACAAGGAACGCTGGAGAATGATTGTTTCTGTGAGAACTAGAAGGGAAATAGAACTGTGACCTAGAAGTAACAGCCCTTGAAAGTACAAGAATAACTAGACTTGTAGAAAATGCAGGGGTGTTGGGTCCATGGAAGACAGTGGTTATTAGCACAGGGACCTGTGGAGGCCAGAAGAAAACTTGGAGAACTTCCTGAGGGGGGAGCTGCATTTGTAGCTCAGCTGGTGGAGTGCTTGCCTAGAATGCACGAAGCCCTGGGGTCCAGCCCCAGCACCTCATAAACTGGGCATGGAGGCACACACCTGTAATCTGAGCACTTGGGGGTGGGGGAGAAGGATTAAAAGTTCAAGGTCATCCTCTTGTCCATAAGCGAGTCTGAGCCCAGCCTGGAACACTCTAGATTCTCCAAAACAAAAGAGAGAGAAAAGAAGAAGAAAAAGAAAAAAAGAAGAAAAAGAAAAGTAAAGAAAGGGGAGGAAGAAAGTTAACTGTCTCATGGGTAAGTGACAAGGAACTTGAAGTAAAGGTTTACTCTGTAGCATCCATTCTGTAAAGTTAATTTGCTGAAGTGACCGCCCCGTTGTGCTACCTTTTTATTTATTTTTTTTATAACTGCTACCAAATGACTTCAGTTTTTAATTCTCTACTTTCCATTTTATGGCCCACAGCTTCCTTCAAGTGTGTGAGTGCTCTCTCCAGATGGACCATGCACCTCATTTGGGAAGAAGGGCAGGGCAGCCGATTTTCATCATCTGGGCCTTTAAGAACTCTCTAGGTAGCCCTAAAATACATAAAAGCCCAAATGGTGGACAGGAAATTTAGCCATGTCTCTTGCTGAACAGGTTCAGATTTTAGTCAGTGTGAGTTTTCTTTTACTGTTGGGTGGGACTACCAGCCTTGCAGAACTGCAGGAGCTCAGGGAGGGTAGGGTGAGTGCATGTACCGAGCACCAGTCTGTTCTCGCTAGGTGAGGCTTTTTATCCTCAAATTGCTTTCTGTGCAGACATTCCTTAGTGATTCTGGGTGCTTCATTTCGATTTTGGCCATATGGCTGTACTCCCCAAATTCCTCAGGCTCTTCCAACTTCTGGTCTCCCACCACGTGGCCACAAATTGATCCTCGCTTTGCCTGGAGCTTTTAATTGGTTTAAATAATAAACTCCCCAAGTCTTTGTTTGTTGGCACACAGAACTCAGTGCGCAGTTGCAAATGAGTCGGGCAACCTGCTTTGATTCGGTGATTAGTCATAGCTCTTAATTGTTTTTACAATTTCCACCTGAGTGATTAGGAAATGAAGCGCCAGCCACACTTCCAGCAAGTTGCAAAGAACCTAACTATGGTATTTCCTTATTGACTCTTTCCTTGCTTGTGAGGAGGCTGCACCGTGATGTTGTGGCTTGGGAGGCGGGCGTGATGTTGTGGCTTGGCTGAAGTCAAGCTCTGGCATTTTAAGCTGATTCCTGTCAGACTCTGGGAAGTGATGGAGACAGATTAAATCACATAGCATGAAAAGGGATCTCCCCCACCCCCCCATCAGATTGTGAGGCCCCAGTCACATCATAGCATAAATACGGAAAACATGGACATGGCTTTGGGAAGCCAGAGTTTTCCTCTTGTCTCAAAAGAAGACGTTTTTGTTTAAGGCGTTTTTGTTGTGTTTTGTTTTGCTTTGCTTTCGTTTATTTTCTTACCTCATCAGTGCAGATGGCCGATTAGCAATGCCTTTGGTTTTTTGTTTGGGTCTCTTCGTCTTTTCCTTTGGAGGTCAGGTCTCTGAACTTCTGAAACGGAGCCATCAGCAAATGTAATATAGACATTTTTTTGAAGAGGGGTTTGTTTTTCATTTGAAACGTCTTATGAAAATTCCAGTAAGGCGCTGCTTCCTCTGTTGAGGATGTATTCAACCCAGTACCTTTTCTGCACCTTTCATGATTCATGATTCTTGAGAGGACTAAGTTCAGGGGTCTGCTCCTGAATCAGTTCCCCGTCAGACCTCCACCCACAGCCTAAGCTGACAGTGCACGCCTTTCCATTCCTCCATACTGTGCCTTGAGCAGCATTGAGCTTGCTATTTGGGACAATTGTTAATGCGTTCCTCCTTAGCTGTTTGTGTGTTCCTAAGGCAGAGCCCAGGAAACAATGACACTGTTTATCAAGGTTCTGTGGTCTGTCCAGTGGAGGGGGCAAAGATCATGGATGCTGAGGACAGGTGGGCTTGGCTTGGGCATGAATCTCAGCTTGGCACCTAACAAACCAAGTGAACCCTGGCAAATTTCACAAACCTTTGAACCATAATGTCAACATTTAAACCTCAAAAGAATCTTAAGATCTCCCTTGTAAGATTGTTGGGAAGGCTCAACAAAATATTGTCTCAAATATACTTGTGGCTTGACTGTCACAGCGTAGGCGTTCCAGAAATGGTCAGTTTTTTTTTTTTTTTTTCAGAAAACAGTGCTTGATCTCCTCACAAGTGATAAAAATGCTCTTCTCTGATACTTGTCTCAGTTACTTTTCTATTGCTGTGCCAAGACGCCCAAACCAAGGCAACTTATAGAAGAAAAAGTTTATGTAAGACTTACAGCTTCAGAAAGTTTTGGGGAGCCTTACAGCAGGCAGACAGGTATGGCACTGAAAACAGTAGCTGAGAGTTCACATCTTGAGATAGCCAAGAGGCAGAGAGCACTAACTGGGCTTATGAAACTTCAAAGCCCACCCCAGTGACACACCTCCTCCAACAAGACATCCAAATCCTTCCCATACAGTCTCACCAACTGAGGACCAAGTATTCAAGTATGTGAGCCTATGGTGGCCACTCTCATTCAAATTACCACAATATCCTCCCTGGCTTCTCCTCCTCTGGCTCTCAAAAACCCCAGGGTGGCTTGGATGATTTCTGCTACTTCCAGTTTGTCAGCTATCTGGTTGGAAGAAGTACTTTGTAGCTCTTCTAGTTCTGTTTGACTGTGTTGTGTCTAATAGTATGATTAGATACACCCACCCACAATATAATAATGAATGGCCTCTTTTCTAATAATGAACTCACTGTATTTGGTAAACATGATGAGCTAGGCATTGATATATGTCACTTATAGGAATATTTATTTTCTTAAGTATGTTCACAGTGATGCTGAAGCGTCTAGATTCTTCCCAGAGACTCAATCTGAGCATTAACATCCTTTGAGAGAGAGAGGCTATATTAAGGAAACATATGCTAAAGTTTATTTAGCACTTTAAGTTCTACTCTGGGGACTGAGGATGTGACTCAATTGTTAGAATACATATGTAGTAATCATGAAGTCCTGGGTTCCATCTCTAGCATCCTATAAACTAGGTATGGGTAGGTATATGACTGTAACCATGGAATTTGGGAGGTGGAGACAGGAAGAGTAGAAATTTAAGGTTAGCTTTTGATATATAGTGAATTCACAGTCAGCTTGGGACGCATGAGACCCTGTCTCAAAAAAAAAAAAAAAGATTTCTCTTTGTCATCACCAAATCTTCAATAAAATCTGGATAAACTCTATGGATAGTTATTAATTCTATTTTTAGTTGCTATAATATAATTTGGATGAAATCAGGGGAAAACTGACTACACAGAGGGAAGAGGTGACCAATGGAAAAACCTGGGAGAGTAGTTTAGAGGTGAGTGGTATTAACTAGAATGGATTTATAGATTGCAGGCATTCATTAATGACTTCTAGTGACTCTTGTCAAAAGGAACGTGTTCTAAAGACTACCTTTTCTGAAAAGCAGGCTGTTATCAGTTAGAGCAGGGTGTGTTAGGCTATAGTGACAATTTTAAAATTTCAATATTTTGAGGCTGAGACTCAGCAATTAAGATAACTGGCCGCACATCCAGAGAACCCAGCTTCAATTCCAAATATCCATATCAGGGTGCAAAATCATTTGCAACTCCCTGGGTATCCAATACCCTCTTCTGGCCTTCATTGGCACCAGACATGGAATTGGTATACAAGTGTACGTACATTCAGGCAAATCAGCCATATGCATACATAGAAAATAAAATAATTTAAAATTATATGTTTTGAAACGATTTTTTATTTCTTAGTTATATCTTATGCTATATGTGTTCTGTGGGTTGGCTGGCTCTTCTCCATCTAGTCCTCTTTCAAGGGCCACACTTAGAGAAGCCATTTCACTACACTGTGATTGTGCTGGCATGGAAAAATTCTTACAGCTTTTGGTCATATTTCTTAAGCTAAATCACAGTGCCATGCTGAACTTCCAAATAACTGGGGAAGCCCAAATCCTGCCCTGTGCATGGATTTTTTCAATTTTATTTATTCATTTCATGTGTATTAGTGTTTTCCCGGTGTGCATGCCTGTTCCATACATGAATGTTTGATGACCACAGTGGCCAATACCAGATCCCCTGGGACTGGAGTTACAGATGTGTATGAGTTACCATGTATGTGCTGGAATTTGAACCTGGGTCCTCTGGAAGAATGAGCCATCTCTCCCACCATTTGTGTCTAGATCTTTTGCCTTGCTCCTTGGCCAGAGCCAGAGCCAAAGCATCACTAGAAAGAAAGGAACTGGGAATACTTGGTGAACAACACTGCCACAGAGGGTATCAAGAGGCCATGTTCTGCAGATTTGAAGACTGAAGACACCTAACATGTGGCTCAGCATAGCATACTGGTCTCAGACATCTATTTATTCTTGACCACCTGAATCCAGCAGGCATATATTGACCACCTACTATGTGCCAGGTACTCGTTTAGGAATTTTGGATGCATTGTCATGCTAAGGAGTAAGTTAGACAGAAATCCCCTTTTTTCTTGGTCGAGGTATCTCTTGAATTGGCATCCAATTTGTGGTCTATTCACATTCTGTCAGGTGACAGACAAATGGGTGAATGGCTATGGCCTTCTAACTGTTATCTGATATAGTAGAGAAATTATCAGCTTTTTTCATGATTCTCTTAGTGAACACAACATCAGCGGCCTCATTCCATTAGCTGTTCCACTAAGGAGTCCCTTGCTCCTGCTTCTTCAACAGTTTACCATCTTAGGATATCTAGGACTTGACTACTAGGGCTTTTGTGCTGAGCCCTCACTTGGCTTCTATAAGGATTTGTGTTCTATGGGAACCAAATTCCTTGGAGCCCTTTGAATTATCCATAGTGATTCTCTGTTGGTCACTTTTAGCTTCTAGTTTTCTGAGCCCTTGGTTTAGAGCCTGGATTTCTGCTGTTGCTTTTTCACACAGTATTGCATGGGAGTTAAGGAGACTAGTTTAGGCCTTAGACAAAACTGAGCTTAAATATTACCTTTACCAGGTTCTTCTTCACTTTTCTCATCTCTAAGGCTGTGACAATAACAATATCTATCTCATAAAGTTGCTTGACTATTATATTTGTTACATGTCAAATAGTAACACCCTGCAAGGCATAATAATAGCTACTGATTGCAATTTAACAGTTGGTGAATAGTGAGTAAGTTATATGTAGGCTGATAGATGACTCAGAGTTAGCTCTCACAATTTTCTTTATCAATAGAGTTATTCCAATTCCAAGTTTCTTGAGCTATATTCCTTACACGACACAGAGACAGACATGTAAACAGACTGCAGGAAATTATCTGCATATATACTCCCTGTGAAATTTGCAGTGGTAACTAATAATAAATGTATGCTCTAGTCTCATCTCCACATCTGTTAGTCCTTCCATTTTCCTCATCTGTGGGCCTCTTCTTGATCTTGGATTCTGTAATTTTTACATGTACTTGTAGTTTAAATGTGACCCCACCCAAATAGTCTATATTTTATAATGCATTGTTTTGGCAAGAAAATAAAGAAAATAACACACCACTTTTTTTTTTTTTTTACTATGAATGTGCTTGTGAACTTTCATAAAACAGATGCCAAGCAGTTGATGCTTTCATAGTATTGCACATCTTTTTACAGCATGCTTATTACAAGAATAGATGCGAGAGGAACAGATTTCTCATTTTGTGGCTCCTCTGTTGTAGGATCAGCATGCATCCCCAATCAGGTATTTTTTACTAGTAGATAATGGCGTACCCTGATAACCTCAACTGTGTGTAGTCATATGCCAAACTAGTTTTCCCTGAGAATTGTGAAAACTAGGAAGAATATCAGAGGCCTCTGAGAGGATCAGAAAATCAAAACATAAAGCTATGCATGTGTGAATTCCTCATTCTGTAATAGCTTTCCCTTCTACTACCTAACGTATAAACTTTCTCAGTCATGCTCAGTCTACAAGCATTTATCAAGTGATTATCGGAAGGGCACAGTGCTGTAATGAGCCTGAGGGAAGGGAAAGGAGAATACCCAGTCAGAGTCGCTAGAAAGCATACAGCATACCCCAGTAAGAACATCTGAGAATTTCAAAAGAACAAAATGATGGGTTTATTCAGTGTGGATTCATGTATTCATCATGGTTCTCTAGAGGAACAGAAGTTACAGAAGGAATCTGCCTACCTGTCTGTCTGTCTGTCTATCTATCTATCTATCTATCTATCTGGAAGTCATTCTAATAAGTCCCCTTTCTATATATTTAGAGAGAAACCTAGAGAAAACTGAACTAATCTATCTATCTATCTATCTATCTATCTATCTATCTATCTATCTATCTATCTTTCTATCTATCTGTCTATCATCTATCTATCATCTATCTATCTGTCTATCATCTATCTATCATCTATCTATCTATCTATCTATCTATCTATCTATCTATCTATCTATCTATGAAATTTATTAGAATGGCTTACAGTCTGTGATCCAGCTAACTCAATAATGGCAATCTACCAATGAAAGTTCCAGGAATCCAGTACTTGGTTCAGTCCACAAGGCTGGATGTCCTAGCTGGTCTTCAGTATATGCTAGAATCTCAAAGAACTGGACTCTAATGCCAGTGAAGGAATGGACTTGCCACGGAGAGTGAGAACAGACAAAGAGAAAGCTGCTTTCCTCCATGTCCATTATATAAGCTGCCAGCAGAAGGTGTGGCCCAGATTAAAGGTGGATCTTCTTGCCTCAAAGACCTGGATTGAAAGAGGGTCCACCCACTTCAAATGATTTAATTAAGAAAAAAAATCTCTCACAGGTATGCTAGCCATTTGGATTTTAGTTCATTCCAGATGCAGTAAAGTTGACAACCAAGCCAGTCATTATAATTCGCTTTGGTAGCCTTAAAGATATTTTTCACAAGCTATTTTGTACCTTTGGTGGCATTAAAGTTGTTCTTGCACAATGAAAATTTTATGACTGCTTTTGTTTTGTGCTGTTATAACATAATACCTGAAACTGGGCAATTTACAAAAACTAGAAATTTATTCTCAGTTCTGGAGAATAAAAAAGTGTGGTAGGTTATGGCTCCTGCTGTCTGCTTCCAAGATGACACATTGAATTCTTTCTCTTTCTGAGTGAAGTATTTTATATGTAGCTGGATTATCTTGTTGGAAACATTCCCTCCTAGACAGAGGAGGAAGGAGGTTATTGAGGGTCATGAAACTTGAAGCTTATACAGGAAACTTAAAAGACCCAGGAAGCACATGAAACTCACAAGACTCATGAGGCCCCTCCCTGAGGTTATAAGCAGTAAGAAATCACTGAGGGGAGAAGAGGCTCTTTAGTGGAGTAGCTGAACTACAGGAAACTGCAGAAATGCAGCTTTCTGGAACTGGCAGCCCATGCTTTGTGTGGGCTTTATAGTGTTATAGCTGCCAGAGTTATCCATGTTTCTTTAAGCAACTCCAATAAAACTCATTAGTTTACTAAACTAGACCTGAATGGTAATCATTTCCTTGGTCTTTTATTGCTTTTCACTTAAGATGGGTAGAAATAGCCTCTCCAGGGAAAGTACCACAGCAGAGAGGAATTTGGCAGAAGAAAAAAGAGAGCAAAGTCTTCCTGTGGCAATACCAATCCATTGATTAGGACAAGAACCTGTGACCTAACAGTGTCCATTAGGCTCCATCTCTCACTATGGTTCTATTGGAGATTGAATTCTCAATATATATATTCTCAATATATAAATTTTATACCACTGAAATTTAATGAGAAGTTGAGAGACACAAATTGTACAATGCCAGGTATTAGTCTGGGAAAAATCACAGCACAGGAAACTGTCCACTCCTTTAGCCCAGATGCTAGCCTTTTCCTGATAAATTATTGCTTTCCACCACACAATCATCAATATTTTTATATTTATATAAAAACTGAATCATGGTCACCAAAGGCTGGAGGGAATGGAATGGGTGAGTATGGCATTTGAGGCAACTAGTTTCAGTTTGGGAGAATGCATGCCAGTGATGATTGTGCAGCTCTGTGAATGTACTTAATGATGACAAACTTTACACTTAATACATTTAAGAAATTTAAGAAATTTAGTCTTTTATTTATTTAGAGTGTGTGTGTGTGTGCATGTGTGTGACCTACACATGTAGGTCAGAGGACAACTTGTGTGAATCTGTTATTTCCTTTCACCATGTGGGTCTCCGGGATAAAAATCAAATTATCAGACTTGGCATCCTGGCAGTTGCCTTTATCTTCTGACCACCACACCATCCTTTCTTTGAGCTAGATTTTATCAGGTATTAAAATCAGGTATCAGTGGCTTAACTCAGATTCATCCATGTGTTGCCTCCCAGATGACCCAATGCTTTAGCCAATAAAATGTAGATAGTACCAAACATTGGTATATTCAGATAACCATAACATTCTGGTTGCATGAATATGTGATTCCTTGAAAAAATATGAGTGATTAGAGGAGTTCTGTCTATATAACAAGAACTAGCTAGTCATTTCCAGCCTGGTCTAATTGCAGTCTTCAACTCCTGCTGGAAGAACAGCATTTATGGTAATTGGCCAGACTAATCTTTTCTAATGTGGAAGAGGCACTAGTAGAAAAATTATAGACAAAGAATAGATTACATGCCCACTATTAAAATGTGTCAAACCCAGATATGTATTTAAAATCAATGCTTATACGAAGCACAGATATAAGCATATTCATGGCAATCTTGTTCATAATGTTTCTGAATGGAAATACACAAGTGCCTATTGACTGTATAATGGACAAGTAAATGATAATATGTGCATGTATTGTATGGCAATTTAGATGAATGAAGCCCAGTCATGTCCCTGAATATGAAGAAAGTACTGAGCAAAAGAATCAGTAATAAAGAGAACATAGTACATTACTCATTTGCCTACAGGCTAAACCAGTCTATTCCAAGTCAGGTAACCATTTTCAGTGTGACAGATGATGACTGAGGGAGGCTTCTAGGTACTATTCATGTTTCTTTCCTTATATGCATGCTCACTACATAGGTTTACAAAGGTCTTGAAATATTATGCTAACTGGGCATAGTGGCACACATCTTTAATCCCAGCACTCAAGGGGCAGAGGCAGGTAGATCTCTGAGTCCTAGGCCAGCCTGGTGTACAGACTGAGTTCCAGGACAGCCAGGGTTACATAGTGAGACCCTGTCTTGAAAAAAAAAACAATAATAAAAAAGAAATTTTATGACGGTGATAGTGATTTTTTTTAACTTTCCTCCACAACTCTAGTAAATTTAATAAAGTACAGTACCGACACAAATATTGAGTAAAGGAGTGTGTTGATGTGGCAGACAGGAATGAAGCACTTCTTGGAATAACTGTAATAGAAAAAAAGTAGGAAAAAAGAGGAGAGCCAAAAGATTTCTTTTAATTATAATATCAATTCACTCATTCATTCGATGTTTCTTAACAACCACTGTGACAGGCACCATTTGAAATGCATGGAACACATCAGTAAAGAAACCTCAAGCCCTGCCCAATGGCAATCACATTCTAGTGGAAGGCATATTCCAGGAGTAAGCACAGTAGCCTTTCAAAAGAAATCCGCGAGAATCCCCCCAACCTCCTTCCCCACCTATTAGTGGTTTGTGTTAATGCCTGCAGTAGCTATGCCAAGACAGCAAAAGGGACAGTGAACTTTCAGTAGCCCGTTCACTCTTCCCAGAGGGGCTCAGATGACTTCATTCTAAACAGCAGCGTTCTGAATGAAATAGAAGAAACTGCGGGTTGCCTCTGTCTGTGTTCAAAGTCCGGTTTTTCAGGGTGAACGGTGCTCTCTCCAGCTGACTAAGAAACAAGCTCTGCCCTCCTCCCACTGGACGCCTCTCACTCTGGCACCTGTCATCGATTAGGAGCCCCCCTACTGGGATCTTTCATCATTGAAAATATATGATGATTTTCATTACCATTTAGGCTAATTGGTAGTGAGTATTCCTTTAAAATATATTCCCCTAAATACTGGGCTTTGGGTTTGCTTTGAAGTTTTTAACACCAACACAGTTGGAATAAAACCATAGATACTAATCAGAGAAACTGCAAAGTCCAGTGCAGGAAGAATCAGCACCGGGGCTCGTTCCTTATAGTTATTATAGCCAGTTGGGTAGTAGGCACACATGAGTAAAGAAACCTTATGGCCAGACATTAGTTAAACTATACCGTAGCTGTTTCTGCCAGAGGGCCTGTTCAGCCCACTGTGGTTGTGCATCTCTTTGCAAAATTATTTTCTAAAAGAAAGTGTTCCATGTATCCACTTTACTCTCTAAGCCAATGGCATAATAGATTAAAAAATAAATAGTAATACCTCAAAGCGTAAGATTTCAGCACTCAAAATAATATCCCGAATTTAATAAAAATACTTACATTTTAGAGAGAGAGTGGAAATATAGTATTGTCCTTTTATGTGTTGTGAGCAAAATTGCCTAATAAACTGGTCCGGATGAAAGAGGAAGGCATTGTGAAGCACTTTATGCAAAATTTATATTTTCAGATAGGTAAACAAAGGTGCTAAAATGGTTAATGGTGTTTGAAACTGATCTTGAAAATTTATGTTTAAAAAAAACGAAATTTATGCAAAATTAGTTTGTAAAAAAGATGTGATATGGGAAAACAAAGATAAATAAATTTAAATATTTTTATTACAGGGTCTCACTCTATACTGCAGGTGGGATTTGAACTTAATATGCAGTCCAAGCTGTCTTTACACTTCTGATGATCCTCCTGCCTCTGTGCTGCTGTGATAGCAGGCACAAAAATGTGGCTCTAGATGGCTCTAGAATCCATATCAAAGTAAAGGATAATAGGATGAACTTGTAGCTTAATTCCTGTCAAGTGTCGGCAGGCATAATCTCTAGTAGCCATTTACCTTACAATGCACTTTCTGGTATCAATTTGTGCTTACCCAAATTCTGGATGCAATCAACATATGCAGACAATGTATGTATATTTAAGATTTGTGCAGCTAGTTGTTTAATCAGAAAATAAAAGATACAACATCATGTATTTTAGTGGAAAGTATATTAGAACATTTACTAATGCTTATTTTTTTTTTCCATTTTCTGGAAAAAATGTCTGCAGTTTCATGGGCCAGTGACATGGCTCACCAGATATAGGCACTTGCAACAGCCTGGGAATCTGAGTTTAATCCCTGGAGCCTACATAAAGGTGGAAGGAAGAAACCCATCCCACAGAATGTCCTCTGACTTCTGCTCGTGCACACCTACCACTCTCATCTACGTTCGCGTGCAATAACAACACATTTAAGAATAAAAATAGACAAAACCAAAGAGGTTGCCTTTCAACTGTTAGAACTGGATTCTTTTTATTAATCACAATTACTTTTAAATTGATAAATAAAGGCTACAGATATTACTGAAGTATCATGTGTTGTTTCAACACATGTGTGCACCAAGTAAATATCTAGATCACATTAAACTTTATCTCCTCAAACAGCTGTCATTTCTTTTTGATGAAAACCTTTGAAATACTCAGCATATAATCATTATCTGTAGTCACCTAGATCTCCTTGCTCCCATCTAGCTGTAACTTTGTGTCCACTGATCACCCCTTCCTCTCCCACCTTCTGCCTTACCCTTCCCAGACTCCTATCAGTGACCCTTTACTACCAACTTCCATGACATCAACTCTTTTCTCCATTTTGCATTATACTTATTAATGCATGTTAGTTTTAAATATGGGTAGAGTTTGCTGTAACACTCCATACGTGCACATATCACCCTCTGTTTATTCATCATCTCACTGCCTTCTCTTAAACAATGCTGCCATCACCACTCCTCATATCATTTTTCTAGAACTTTCAAGTTGTCTTTTTTTTTTTTTTTAAATCTAATTAATTTCCACATACGAGAGAAACATGCCTGGCTCACTTTGTTTTACATGATAATCTCAGTCCTTTCCATTTCCCTGCGATGACATAGAGGAATTATGATTCTTAGGTCCACCTAAAGCTACTGAATATGAACTCTGCAGTTGAACACCTACCCCTTGTCCTGGTTTTCCCATGCCTTCCAGGTGATTCTATTATATTTGAATTTGAGAACCACTCATACAATCTTACCAGTTCCTCTGATATTCTGTGGTGGTAGATTATTTTAGGCAAAGGAGCAGTATTTTCAAACTACTGGAGTAGTTCATTTATTAAACAACAAATACATCTTTTTGAGGAATTGAATCAATTGAGATGGAAAAAGGAGCATGTAGTCAGGTTGTTTTCATATAGCCTAATCAGGATCTTGGCTCATAGAAGCTACCTGAGGAAACCCTCTATTCTGTTGCATTGCCACGTGTAGTGTACAGGTAATATGATTTGCCCGTTAATTACACAAGTCTTGGAATTTTATTTACCAGATTTTGTTTTGTTTTTACTTGGGTGCTAGGGAGGGAATACAATGCCTCATGAATGCTGGGTTCATAGTCTACCACTGAGGTGTACTCCCAGCTCAGAATGACCTAGTTTTGACTGCTAACTCAGCCACAAACTAGTTATGGGACCTTGGACACATTATTTAAACCTTTTTGAGTCTCCCTTTCTTATCTCTACAACAAGGATAATTATATACCTACTCTTCAGTATTGTTACGTGCATAAATAAGAAAAATGCATGCTTAAAAGAGCTTAATATAGTGCCTTGCACGTAGTAATTGCGTAGTAATGGCAGCTATTATTATTATGATGGCGATTATTAGCATAATCATCATTACCATCATCATCATCATCATTTGTTCTCAAGTAGGGTGGATTATTCATTTGGACCCAGATTTGGCATAAATTTAAAACCAGTAGGTAATTGTTTTTAGTATTCCAAAGGTTACAGTGGCCATGAAAAAAATGACTATTTACTGAGTGCCATTTCACTGTCCTCAGGCTTTTGTAAGTGAGTTGGGATCAGCCCTAAAGAAATGTTTCTCAGGGCTCCTCAGATATGATTTGAATGCCAACCTTCCGCATGAATTCATCCACAGTGGCTTTCCCTTTAGGGCCCGAACAGTGCCTCAGAATACAAAATGATCCCTGAAATGTTTTTTTCCTGCAGAGGTGCATTGTTTACAGCATTTGCTCCATACCTTCACTAGCTGCATTAGCGGGGTGGGGCTGGGAGCCTGTGGGAGTAAAAACCTTGCCTTGCTCCACACAGGCTAAGTTCTGGGAATCGGGTTTGGATGCTTGATCTTGCTTAACCTTCACAGTTAGAAATTGGGGAAAGTATAGCAATATGCCCCTCCATGCCAAAAGATGTGTTCTAAGGAGACAGTGCTGTCCCCTTTTCCAGATGTCTCTGAAGAATTGCAGCAGAGCTTTGTGACCCTCCCCTCGCAGTCCAGGAGCTGAAGAGATGGCCACACCTGGAGTGAGTTTGGGTGTCGGTGTCCCATGCAAATTCTCCTTTCAAGTCATCTTCAAAATTTCAGTGCTGCCAGCTTTTATTAACAGTCCCCCACATTTCTGTCATTGAGGGGAAAGGAGGAAACGGTCTCCCTGGTGGATTTCTTGTCAGAGAGGCACGAGTATATTACAGCCTCTTGATTTTTTGAAGTAAGCTACATTTCAAGAGATGAAACAAAGGTAACTCTTAACATCTGCCAATATGTTCTCAGTCGTTATATCAAAGAAATAGCCACCAATGCTAAAGAAAGAAAGCAGGCTTTATAATGTATTCGATTAGAATATGCGAAATGCTGGGCCAAAGTCTACCTCAACAAGCAAAGTGTTGTAGTTTTTCTAGGAAGAAGCACCTGAGTTGCAGGAGCCTTTTGGGTTGCCTTTCAAAAGCCTTTGGGCCAAGCTGAGTTCCGCACGTGCACTAGCAGATGTTGCCGAAGTAAAGAGAACTCTTTCAGCACGCAGGGCAAGAGTGCAAGGGCCTTACTTTCCAAGTTCATTTTCATGTACGAAGAACTAAGAAATCATTCTTTTAAACAAGACATATTCTTGTCCTTTTTCAAGTGTACAAAAGAAAATCTATTTAAAATTCTGCACTCGTGTAGACGTGGCCTTGGGGAAGCCCCATTAGATGCAGACATGATTAATGCTCTCCTCAGAATCTTATTTGCTTCTTCAACTGATTGCTCATATAGAATCTTAGTTACCAAGTACTTGAGTATTGAAGTACCCTATCATTCTAGGAAATCACTACTCACCAGTCTGTCTCAGAATGTGAAGAGACGTACAAGGACACAGTGTTTCCTAAATGGACAAAGCAGCTCACTCTCTGTCCAATTCTGTCCCACAACACTGTCTGCATATACCCCTGACTCAGCTCGGAAATTCTACTCCCTGGAGCAAAAGCTGTTGATACAGGTGCTTTCAGGACATTTACGCAAGGAACACACTGAAACACATAGAATCTGAGTCATTCAAATTGCTATGCATCCTTGCACCCAGGAAAGGAAAGGGAATTTGTTTTTCTAATCTGTAAATGTCAGCTAAACATCTCCCTTTGGGTAGACAATGTGACCCAACAAAAAAATCATTACCCTCTGCCAAAAGGGATGACTGGTTCCTGGATTTCTCTGTTTTGGTTCCAACCCTGCATTTAATTCCTCAAAGGAATCGCTAATAGTTCTAACACTTTAAAAATGCAACCCACCCTTTGCCAATATTTCTTGATAACTGCGACTAAATTCAAGCTCCGCTATCATTCATGATCTTTAAGCTTTTCCCTCCTGTCCATTCTCATGATCACCCCTTGTTCAGCCCCCACCCCCTCCCTTCCACAGCAGTGAGCATCCACTCCACTGCCCCCCAGCCTCCCATTCCCTCCACCCCCCCCCGACCCCGTAATCAGTCCTCCACATCCAACACAAGAGAGCTTGCTGAAAACACAGACTGGCTGATCATGTCACTAAAAGCCTTAAATAATAAGAGAAAAGAGGCAGGAGGATAAAAGCTGAGTGGGGTTATCAGAACTCCTGCTTCAGTGCTCTAAATGAACAATTATCCTGATTTTAAGTGTGCCCAAGTCATTTTCCTAAGAATTACAATTGTTAAAGCAGAACTCTA
The DNA here is from genome assembly GCA_026225945.1 of Cricetomys ansorgei. Lineage (NCBI taxonomy): Eukaryota > Metazoa > Chordata > Mammalia > Rodentia > Nesomyidae > Cricetomys > Cricetomys ansorgei. The sequence continues at coordinate 1,867,145 of JAMJFZ010003018.1, read as the reverse complement.
CCCCCCCAGTGCATGTGGGCAAGATCATTTTTCTCTGTTATGGCCTTCACCACCTTAGGTCAGGACAAATGTATTGTGTGTGTCGATATTTCTAGGAATTTGCTTGACGTGGCTTGTTCAAACATAAGTAGTGATGCATTCTCTTACTCAGACAACATTGGCTGAACACTTATTCTGTGACAGATGCTGTGCTGAGCACTTGTATAAGCATGCATGTGACACAACAGCTGTCCTCAAAGAACTTCGTCTGACTTTCAGTAACTATGTATAGAGAAAGCTCTAAATTCCCCATTATGAAACATTAAAAAAACAAACCCTTCTGGAACCCTACTTTAAGCAAGGACGTTTATATTTCTTATGAAATATTCCATGAACACCCAGGCTGTCACTCACAGGCTATAGGATCATGGGTAACTATTTTTTTTTGCTTTTGTTAACTATAAAACTATAACTATAAAAATGTTTTTACCTTGCAAAGTAAACAGCAACAGCAGCAGCAACAACAAACTCCATGCAGATAAAGTATTGTTTTGGTGTGAAGTGTTAGCTTTACATGCAGGGCTTGGCCTGTCCTTAGTGCTAAGGAACTTAGGACTTCTGTTGGCATCCTTTTGGATTCTTTAGGGATCTGTGATGTTCTAGCCAGGTTAAATTTGGTACAGACTTTCCTATTAGCAAAAAGCCCTAGGGAGAGGACAGAGCCTTAGGCTAGAAGGCTTTGTATGTTTATTCCAAGTCAGCCCTATGTAGCCTGGATTCTCCGGTGGAAGCTCTCATCCCTGAGGTGTTGACAGAAGTCTGCAGCATGCCCATTACAATTCAAGAGAAGGCCCACAGCTAGCAACAGCTCTCACTTGAGAGAATATTCCCTGTAGTTTCCCCTGGGAACAACAAGCTGGGTATGATGTAGTATGTGAAATCATCCTGAATGCCATAATTGCTCTCTACCAGCAAGCATGAAGGGTCATGTTAGGATTTACAACAGCCAGTTGCTATGAATATGCTAAATCAAGCTAATTTTTTAAATCATTGCAGTAAACCTTTATTGAATGCTACCATATAAACTTGAAAGTATTCAATAAAAGACAGCAAACAATGTATGAGATGGCAATGTCTGGCACTGCCAAACTCATCTGCCTTTCTGTGTGGTCTAATGTACCTCATCCAATAGAGTCATGTGATCTTTTTCTCTGAGGTTCAAGTTGTAAGCAGAGTCCCTGTATGTAATGTGCTCACTCAACGGATACTAAGTATTTGCTGAGTGCCTGCCATTTCTCTTGGTGCTGGGAATATGGTGGTTAATAACAAAGTTTCAGCCCTCACAGAGCTGATCTTTTTGAACCCTAAGTAGTTAAATATGTAACCCAGAGGACTGCTGGGAAAAAATAACACTAGGCAAAATGTGAGGATGAGAAGATCCTGGGTTCATATTCGAAAGACAGGACTTTAAGTGGACGAGTGTCATCTTGGAGATGACATTTGAGTAAAGGAAGACAGTGTCAGATCATGCCACAAAGTTATCTGGAAAAAGAAAGTGACAGATAGAGAAAGTAAGAAGGACAGAGGACTTGAGAAAGAAAAATGTTTGAGATGTTTGAAGATCAACACATAGCGGGATGAGTGGGACTTTGTCCAGGAAGAAATAAGGTAGGGAAGTTTCCAGACATCCAGAAAGGAAAGGCCTTAGAAACCAAACTAAGTGCTCCAGGTCATGTTCTGACAGTGAAGGAGAACTTAAAGGAAGGTTTTAAGGAATAAAATTGTTGTTATTAATTGTGCCAAAATACTCATAACATTTTACATTGGGTAACTTAACTTCTTGGGTCTCAGGTTTCTCTTCTGTAAAAGGAAATAAAAGGAAAATAAACATGGGGCCCATGAGACAGCTAGGCAGGTAAAGGTGCCTGCTGTCAAGTCTGATGACCTCAATTTGCTTCCCCCAAACCCACATGATGGAAGGAGAGAACTGACTCTCCAAAGTTGTACTCTCACCTCTGCATGCATGCCTCGACCACACCCGCTTCCAATAAATAAATAGAAAATAAAAACGGAATTGAATCGAGCCACCAGGGAAAAGGAGGATGGACAGCTTCTCGGACCAGTACAAGCTGGAAGGCTAAGAGGCAGTGTAAGATTTAGGAAGGCGAGAAGGGGTGGGGCTTTGAGATGAAAAAATTGAGTACCACCACATGACATGAAAGGAGCAAGAGTTCTAGAAATTCTGTTGAATTTATATCCTTACTGAGGGTTTATGCTGACCCCAGGATGCACTATGTCCAGGATGACTTGATCTGATGAGGTCATATAGAGGTCAAATTACATTAAAAAATCCTTCCTCACAGCAGGAAAAGAAAATCAGGAGCAAATGAGTGATTCTGAAGTAGCCCAGGAAGACCCTTTACATGCTAATGGTTTAGCAGCCCAGGGATACTTAAGTTCAATACTTAAGCATACAACCTGATGCCAAGACTATATTTACATGGCCTCAATCTCTGTTTAGAAAGAACATTTTTATTGCCACAATTGTCAGTCAGATTTGACTACATACCCACCAGGTAGCAATCACAGGAGCTTAGATCAGAGAATGGAAATGGTCAAACCAGCTGACGCTGAACATGTCTAGAGACAAACAAGGTTGAGGTGATGGATGAATTCTGTCAAGGCTGAATGAGTATTTTGAGTCTCTTGAATGCTATCCACTGGTGTTGATATAGGTACTTAAAAAGTTATCAGAATTTAATTAGTTTTATGAATGAATGTTATTTTATTTTATGTTTAATCAAAATTATATATATATATATATATATATACACATATACACACACACACACACACACACACACATACACACACTAAGTATACCATATTTAGCTTATATTCTGCCTTAAGCAATTCTCAGACTAATAATGACATTTTTGACAAAGAAATAGGGTAACGAACCATGCTTCCTTTTAATTTATGACTTTATCCTTTCAGACATTTCATGTCAAGCCAGACATTCATTTGGTTTGCCAACTTTTTAAGTCAGATACTACGGCACCTAGCTGGATCCACTCATTCATATCAGTGTACACCAAGCACCGATGAAGTAAGCAGAGCTAGGCATTCTTGGGGAGCCTCAAAGTGTATAAAATGTGCTCTGTGCCCTCAAAGAGTTCACAGAATAGCAGGGGAGCTGAGGCAGGATTACAATTCTAATATAAGGTGGAATGGGAGACGTGCCAACAGAGAACTACAAAGGGCAATGTTGTTCAAAGGAGAGTTCGATCATTTCCAGATGGGGAGATCAAAGAAGGCTTCATGGAAGAAGTGGTATTTGTGCTGAGCCTAGAGGGGTAAGATTTCTGCTGAAGGAGATGAGTGAAAGAAAAGAGAAATATTGTAGATTCAGGTCTAGTGAAAGTTGAACTGTGGGTGGAGTGGCTGAATTGGGCAGATAGCTCTTCATAAGAGTACTGGTGACTTCTTGTGGGGAAACCTGCTAACATTGGTTAAGCACTTTTTTTTATTATAGTTCAGGGTAATAGAGAATAATTTCTGCTCATTAGAAGCTGCAATACAGAAGTTCTTAGAAACATCTGAATGTGTGTTCTTCAATATCCATTATCGATACTGAGTTTCAACTCCACTTGGTGACCTGGGCTAGATACTAAAGGAAGAGGGGTCATGAAATATTATGGGCAGAGAAGGAGGAAGGGAGAGAGATACAGAGGACAGAAGAGCATCTGAGAGGGGGTTGGAACAGGGAGGTGGACAATACTGAAAAGGAGAACACACTGTAAGCCCTTTCCAAATCTGCCTGAATCTGGGCATCAGGTGGAGGGGAAATGTTGTCAAGATTTGATAAAAAGGTTTGGCTTGGTTGGTCAGGAGTTCTGGTTTTATTTCCTTTCATTTCTTACTTCACAAACACCCTGTTTTTGCTCCACTTTCCATTGAGCCTGAGTTTGCATGATTCTCCTTGGAGACAAATATATTGGTCACATCTCTTCTTTGGACTCTCCTATGTTGTAGTAGCCTAAGTCAATTTTAAACCTTGTTATTCATTTTCAGAATGGGGATACTGATAATAATCATAAGGATAGTACCAGTGACAATAGTAAACATTTGGATCATAGGGTACTTGTGATGGAATTTTCAGGTTACAAGCACTATATTTCCTTACAATATGTCTGTTCTGTGCAAAAGCATCCTTGAAAGAGAAATTTTACAGTGCAAATATACAATTTAGTATTCCATATCACAAATATACCCACCAGAGACATATAGCTATAAAAGATCTATCTCCAGACTCACTCAGAAAAACATAAATCACTTTTCTGGCCCTCCTCCAGGCCAGCTGAGTCAGCACTTTTCAGTAGGTGACCTATGCATCAGATTGGTGGTCACTGGTTTATTTTGTTTCTTTAACGTTTTCAACTAAAAATACAGAGAAAGTTAGGCTGTCAAAACTTACTGCAGATGATTATTTAGTGCTTATTAATCCTCAGCAGATCAGAAGTGGTTTGTTTAGAGCTCATTTGTGATTTTCCTGGAACCTTTGAATTTGAAACAAAATATGTATATCTTAATGGAACCCACATGACCTCTCCAACCTATACTTAGAGGAGTCTATCTTTTGTGAACTCTGCTTATATTTCCAAAAGATTTTCCACTAAAATATTATTATTCACTCTTTTAAAAAAGCCCAAATGCTTAAATTTATGTGGCCAGTATAGTTACTTGCTAGATAACAAATCACCATGTAATTATTCTTTAAGTAATTATGTCATTGGCTAAAATAGAAGCACTCCAAACAGCAGAGACTTATGAAAACCAAATTAATCTTGATTCAAATTACTGAATATGAGTAACAATCTTCACAATGTCAGAAGAGGGGAAAAAAAAACCCTCAAATGTAACTCAAAATTTTCTAAGTGTGGAACAACAGTTTTGCCTGTTTTCAATAAAATACAAAGCTTAAAGAATGTCACTGGAAAATTCAAAAGCTTTCTTTTGACATCAAATACCTCTTAAGAAACGACATTTGAAGCATTTTGGTGTAAATGAATTATAAGCATGTGGATTAAATTTTCCACAAAATCTGCATAGTTCAAAAACCGAGTGAAGAAATATTTCAAAGAAACGTGTTGAGTTTGGCTAGAGAAGACAGTGGTACAGTGAGTGAGATCCTAAGAGGTCGCACCCAGACAATTGCATTGTTTCTAACTTTAGAAGCAGCTGTGCACACTTCTGAATCAGACACATCCTTCCCTTTATTAACAGTGTAACCTGGAATAAGATCTTCTCTACCCTGACTTTCAGTGTTTTTGTCTGTACAATGGAGTGAGCAACCATCAGCTCACAGTGTTATTCTGTGGCTTTAACAAAAGTGGTTCATTTTGCATAGTTCCTAGATGCTCACGTATGTCTATTGATAAGTGTATAGAATGTGTGTGTGTGTGTGTGTGTGTGCGTTCGCGCGTTTTGTTTGAGCACACCTATGGGTGTGACTGTAAGTTTCATGAGTGTGTGCACAACTGTGTGAGCATTTGTATAGTACCAAAACATGTGCATATGCATAAGCCTTTGTGTAGTTGACATGTAGATGGGCTTTACTGTGCAAATGCATATGAGAATGGGCAAAAAAGCATACACTTGTGTGTGTGTGTGTGTGTGTGTGTGTAAATATATATAGGCTCATGTGCTGGGTACAATTTCTATCTGTAGTGGTGAAAGGGTATGAATTATAAATCAATGTAACGATATGGCATGATGCTAACCTAAGATCTATAGTAAAATTTTTCTCGCTATTAATTTGTCAACCTGTCAGTATTAAGAACCAGTCAGTTAGATTTTGAATTTCCAGAAAGTTATCATTTAGTGAATTCATCTCTGAGGCTGTGATGATTTCTTATGTATTTGGTATATTTGTAACATAAAGAGGACTATACAACTAGATGTGTATATAGTCACTTTCCATCTTCTGAAGAAAAGTTTTTACAAATTTTAAAGTAGACTAAAGCCTGAACAATTAGTAGAGTGTATGCATCTGAATTAGTGTGTGATGCTTCTTCCAAATCCCTGTGTCCTCGTCTTTTAGCACGCCAAACTTACCTGGACAGAAAAAAAAATGAGTCAAGTTGCTTATTTGATACATGGTAGCAAGTCTTCCTCTGTTGTCACTGAGCGCTTACCTTGCTATTGATACTCTGCTGGAGTTGCACCACTGGTCTTTGATCCATTCTAACACAAAGTTCCACTGAGAAATCTCTGCAGGCATTCTGAGTCCTGCAAGAAATATTCTTCCTGATCTCTTTGGGAGACTGTTTCCCCCATAGAAGCCTTCAGGACTTCTACAGCTCCTGGACAGCTCCCAGGTTTTCTCCAGCATTCACAGGCCACTAGAGAGCTTGCTTGCTCGGTGGCTACAGCTCTCGACACATGTGTGATCTTCCCAGTGCTCTCAGAACCCAGTTCCCCAGCTGGAGAGCATCATACTCACCATACCAGAATAGGATCGCTCTGTTAATGAAAATAGAAGTATGTGGCCCAAGCTTATCCTGTTTTTTTTTGTTTGTTTGTTTTGTTGTTTTTTTGCACCTATTTGGTTGTGGCTTAGCTCCTTAGAAAGGAAGGACTGACTACTCACCTTCTCTATGTGACACACACAGCTCTGTGTGAGAGCCACCCTGACTGCCATAGTTGGGTCGGAAGTCGGTGCTGGGGGTGGGGTGGGGGGGAGTTAGTGCCACCACTCCCATCTATCTGTGTATGCTCTCCTTCCTTCCTGTTGGGTTAGATTTATGTTTTTTTTTTTTTTAAAGAAATGTTTTTGTTCTTTCGTTTTTCTGGTACTCTTCCCTTTCTAGATATTTTGCTTTAAATCTTCAGCTAACTGCTGGACTCTTGTGAGCACTCACCCTTGCTGAGCAAGTGTCCTTAGTTGATCTGGAGTTTAGTCCCTTTCGGCTTCTCTACTTTCTGTGTTAGTGCACACAGCTTTGAAAATACATGTCTATCTACCCAAAGCCCTTTCCCTCTATGTCCTCTCTGGGTTTCTGGACCAGCCCTTTGTTCCCAGTTCAGTGGCTTCTGAACACAAAGAAGCACCTAAGAGCAGGGGTTAATGCAGCATCCTCTCCTCTGGAGCTCACTCTTGTCCAACTCTTGACCTCCTTGATTAGGTCTCAATCTATTTCTGTGAGGTACTGGAACTAATTATGCAGATGAAGAGCTTGCACGCAAATTCAAATAATCACCATGGGCTAGAGTAATAGGAAATTCAAGTGGGCTTTAGTATAGGTCAGATTCTTTACATTAAGCCTCCAACACCCGGTCTATATCTTTTGTTATTCAAAAATCGCAGCAAATATTTCTTCTTGGCTTTGTGATAAGGTAGCCAGGATTTGGTCTTTTTGTAACAAAAAGCATTTGTCATTTTGATAAATATATAGTATGACCAATCAAGAAAGTCAAGTTGATTTTTATTTTTATCTCAATTCCTCAGCAGCCTTTATTAAAGAAGGGGGAAAAACATTTTCAAGCTCTTATAGCTCTTGCACTAATTTGTTAAGTTATATATATAGGGATCATAAAGGAACAGGAATTACTAAGTTGTCACAGACTATGAGAATTCCTTAAGTGTGTATTTTTTCTTTACCCATGGCAAGTACATATATATGCCAGCTCTGATATTTAATAGCTGCATGACCTTGGGAATTAATTTAATCTGTCTGAGTCTTACTTTCCTATTAGAAAAGTATCTATGTACAGGTTTGTTTTGCTACAACAAATGGCAGCTTACATTTATTAAGCCTTTAAGTTGTATGTTGAATTGCATCCCATGAAATATCTTATTTCATTCTCACAGCAACTCTCATGACATGTATTATTGAATTCCAATTTTACTAACAAGAAAAATGAGGCTCATACAAATGAAATGATCTGTCCAAAGTCACCCAGCTGAAAACTGAACCCGTGGTTGAGTTAAGACTTGAACTCTCATGATAGTTCAGACTCTCCATAAGAAGGTGTGCCTATGAGGACCAAGTGGCATGAGATTGTGAAGGTTTAACAAATGATCAAACACCACATGACTTACTACTAATAAAACCTGATTGCTAATAATGATTGGATTTTTCTTAGCTCTAGAACAACAGATTTTAATAGCATAGAATAAATCAGGTAACCATAGGTCATGAAATAAGACTGAACAGAGCAATGTTTTCATTTTTAGATGTGTGCTACTATTTTACATTTTCATGAAATCCAGCAAATGACATGTTCACCAATGTTTGGAGGAGGAATTAATTCAAGGAAAATCTGTTTTTCTGCTGTGTTTGATGGTCACCATTACCATCTTCCAGTTTTAGAATTTTCTTTAATCTGGCTGATTCTTGGCATTGTTTTGAAGACTTCTTTCAAGGAGTTATAATTATTCCCTAACTGGTAATTGTTATGGCATGCTTCTGAAATGTCTCCCATAAGCTCAGGTATAGAATGCTTAGTCCCAGCTGGTAATGCTATGTGCAGTGTTGTAAAAACTTTAGGAGGGACCAGGTCACTGAGAACATGTTTTGATGGTTATAGGCGGTCCATAGTCCTTTTCACTCTCTCTATTTACTATCTGCTGTGAGGTGCACAGTCTTTGCCCTATGCTTTCATACGACACTGATTCTATCCTTAAGTACATGACGGCCAAGCAAACCTAGACTGACCCCTAGGCAACCAAGAGCTAAAATAAATCTCTGCTCCTTTTGATTTGTCCTGTCAGATATTTTGTGATACATAATGAGTAAAGCTAACTAATACAAATCACAAAATTGTCTAAAAAATACAGGGACCAGATGCTTGCCCCGTGAGCAGGGCACTGGCTGCGAATTCCTGGTACCCACATTGTGGAAGAAGATGACCAACTTTCAAAGTTTGTCTTCTGATTTCCACATATGTACGTGCAAGTACACACACACACACACACACACACACACACACACACACACACAGAGAGAAATAGAGAGATAGAGAGAGAGAGACAGAGAGAGAGAAAGAGAAAGAATGTTAAAATATCTAAATAAAAATTATCTTAAAAAGAACAAACCTAGGCAATATTTAATTTAAAAGGAGTGCTTAGTGTCTAGAGCGATGTCTTAGTGGTTAACAGTATTTACTTCTCTTGTACAGGACCATAGTTTAGTTCCCAGCAGCCCTATCAGCTCACAACTGTCTATAAGTACAATTCCAGGCAATCCAACACACTCTTCTGGCCTTTGCAAGTACTTGCATGCACATGGCGTATATAAAGTCGCATAGGCACACAGATATCGATGAAAATAAATGAATCTCCAGCTAAAATTTTACTTAAGATATAAAATAAATATTTACAGACTTGATAAAGAGAAGTCACTACATAATCAAAACCTACTAAAACCTGCTAATTAGGAATATAGACCTAACACATTAATCTCTATTTTTTTTTTACTTACTAGTCTCTAGCCTCTAATTTAAGATGTTTTCAACTCTTTGACACATCATTATTGTATGTACCACTAAGAAAAAAAATCCAAAGATATATTGGATGTATTAGTATCGCTGGCAATGTATGGGTGCCCCATGTAGACCTCTCATTGTCTGCCTTAAAACCTCTTGCATTTATGTGGTAACTTTTGAGAATTTTCATGTTTTCAGTTACTTTAGTTATCAATTGTCTGTATGTAGCCATAATAAAACATAATACAATTTTCTTTTTGCATACATCTTTTTCTTAGGTCCTGTCAATAATCCATCACCTTGCCAAAAAAAAAGAGCTCTGTATATTCTGCCACTGATGTTTATTATTTACCAATATGCAACTTTTACCCTGCTATTCTGTTTTTATGTCTGTCATTAGGTACAAAAAATGTATTTTAGTCAGTCAGACTATTTTTGAATTGTTAATAAAACTCAACACATTAGTACTGGCAGTGCAGATGAACTCAAAACAAGTAACGAAAATCCAAACAACTGTGATCGAATATTCACACGCACAGGTGATGGTTACTTTACAAGGCTATGTAGACAATAGTAATTGTCAGATGCTGCCCATTACAATTGTAGAATGTGTGTCGTAGGAGCTTTTAAATACAGTTCTTAAGATTGCCTAGTGTGTTATTTGAGAGAATGAGACCAGTAATGCTGCTTGCTGTAATGGATACCATGAATATGTAACTAAACTACCTTTAGAGTAGACATTAGAGTACAGAAATCATAGGTGCTTGAGATGGAGGGCCAGTACAGGAATGACTTAGCTAGTACACCTGCTATTATGTTTCCATAGTACTTATGTATGTGTACGCATTATTCTTGAACATAAGGGCCTCTACAGTGTCACTGTGACACTAGTAGGATAGAATGGTTGGCTTCCTTTAAACTAATTAAGTAGTTGATTTAATATGAGCGAGAAGCAAGTTTAACTCCTTTCACTTGAACTTGTTTAAATATGCAGGTCACCGAAATGGCACATGTGACTATCTAAACATTTGTTCCGTCTCTTGAAATCACTCGCATAGTATAGTATGGTTCAACTACTATGTAAAACAGTGTGGAATTTCCTTAAGAAACTAAAACTAGAACTGTCATGTGATCCAGTGACCATATTTCTGGTTATGTATCTAAAAGATATAAAAGCAAAAGCCTGTTTGGGTGAGGTATTCACTTGTAATTCTAGCATTTAGAAGGTAGAAGCAAGAGAACTGAGAGATTGAGACAAGCCCGGGCTACATGGTGAGACCCATCTGAAAAAACAAACAAAGAAATAAAAGCAAAATTCTGTGCCCTGTATTTGTAGCAGCACTATCCAAAATGACCAAGGGGTGGAATTAATTTAGATGTTCATGTATTCATTAATGGATAAAAGTGTGTTTACGAATACAATATAATATCCAGTTTTAAAACTGAAGAAAGTTATATATTGACCTAATATATGGATAAATGTGATAATATTATAACAAGTGAAATAAATTAGCCTGGCAAAGAAAATTACTGTATATTTACCATATACAAGGTATCTAAAGCAGTGACACTCACCAAAGAAGAATGGTAGTTGCTAGGGACTCTGGAGATTAGAGAAAGGGAATGGTTACAGAATGGCCATAGAGTTTTCAAATCGCAGAATGATAAGATCTGGAGAATTGTTTTATAATGATGTGAGTATATGTAACACCACTGAACTGTGCATTTAAAAAGAGTTGGCATAGTAAGTTTTATACTGTATATTTATTTGTACCACAATAAAATTTTTATACAGTCTTAGGATACTCATTTGTTTGAAAAGAATTAGTACATTCCCCAGACAACGTTTTTCCATTATTCTAAAATTTCTCTCTTTTTTTCAAAGTGAGAAAATGTTGTTCTGAATGAAATCTATAAATGCATATGTCAAAACAATACTGTTATGCTCATGGTAAATAAGGATCAAAGGGTGATTTTTAAATCAGGAAGAGCCAAATGCACTGGCTCGCACAGATGTGGCTCACACCTGTAATCACCACACTCTGGAGGCTGAAGCAGCAGGATCAGAGTTTGAGGTCAGCTTGGGTTACACAATGAGTTCAAGCCAGCTGGGGCTACATAGGACAATCCTTTTCAAAAAATAAACAAATAACAACAGCAACAACAACAAAGAAAGACAGCCATCCCCCATCTAATTCAAGTGCCAATAAAGACCAAACCCAAACAAAACACACAGAAATCAGGAAATCTTGGTGTATAGAAATCTCTGATTTTTATAAATTAAGTTGCATGTTCCCACTTTGCTAACTCTGTCAGTTCAAAGAGCCTTTAGTTTTTCTATGTTTGAAATCATATAATTTGCCAAGATATGATTTCTTTTCTTATTTGTATCTCCTTTACTTCTTTCTCTTGATTGTTTGCTCTGACTAAAATTTCAAGTACTATATTAAAGAGTGGTGAGAATAGGCATCCTTATCTAGTTTCTGGTTTTAGAGGAAATGCTTTAAATTTTCCTTGTTCATTATAATGTTGGCTATGGATTTGTTATACATAGCATTTAATATGTGGAGGAATGGCCCTTCTAAACCAGTTTATTCAGGGCTTTCATCATGAAGAGTTGCTGAATTTTATCAAAGGCTTTTTTTCTCATTCCTTTGAGAGGCTCATATGATTTTTATCTTTGATTCCATTTATGTTCTGAATTAAGTATATTGATTTGTATATGTTGAGCTATCTTTACATCCTTGGCATGAAACAAACCTGATTGCTATGTGTGATCTTTTTACGTATTGTTGAATTTAATTTGCTAGTGTTTCATTGAGAATTTTTACTTATATACTCATCAAAAATGTCAGTCTCTCATTCTCTTTTTTGGTGGCACGCTTATCAGGTGTTGGTATCAGAGTCATACTGACTTTGTAGAAGCAACTTGGAAGCATTCCTCTCCTTCTTATTTTATGGATTAGTTTTAGGACCATAGTAATTAGTACTTTAAAAGCAGGATAAAATTCTGATATAAATTCATTCATCTTCTGCTGGGCTTTTCTTTGTTGGGAGACTTTCTACTAATGCTATAGTCTCATTGCCTGTTGTTGATGTATTTAGGCATTTTCATACACTCTTAGTTCAATTTTGGCATATAAGTTTCCAAAATATTCCCTAGTGAGGGTTGGAGAGAGGGCTCAGCAGTTAGAGCACTGGTGGCTCTCCCAGAGGACTGGCGTTCAATTTCCCACACCTACATGGTAGTTCTCAACCATCTGTAACTCCAGCCAGGGGATCCAACAGACATACATGCAGACAAAACACCCACGTACATATAAATAAATAAAAATTAGAAAAATTCTTTAATAAGCTTATGGATTCAAGTTGCAAGTAAACAATATTTTTGTTTGCCTCTGAATTTATTTATTGGGTCTTCTATGTTTTGTTATTACTATGGTGTTATTTTTCTAAGGAACAAATTCTTAGCTTTCCAAAGACCCAACTATTTTATTCACAGGTCATTTTTATTTTTTTCCTTCTTTATTTCATTTATTTTGGTCTGATCTTTATTATTCTTTTTCTTTGAATAGTTTTGGGCTGCCTTTTTCTTGTTTCCCTAAGAATGTGAGCTTTATCATTAGGTTACTTACTTATTTGAGCTCTCTCTGTTTTAATGTCGGTGCTTATAGCTATAAAGTTCTCTCTCAGAATTGTGTTTTCTATAACCCACAGTCTGACATATTGTGTTTCTATTTCTCTTCGAGTCTACAAAATTAAATGTTTCCTCTTTGATATCTTGTGTAATACACTAATCATTCAAAAGCATATTGTTCATATACCAGTGAGATGACTTAGCAAGTGAAGTGAACTGAGTTCAATCCTGGAGACCCATGTGGATGTCAAAGGAAGGAACTGACTCCTTAACACTTTGCTCTGACGTCCATATGTGCACTATGGCATGCATGCCCTCACACACAACATGCACATAATATAGCAATAATAATCCTTAAAAGAAGACACCCAGTGTCAATATCTGGCTTCCACACATATATGCACATGCAACAGCTTATACAAACACACACACACACACACACACACACACAGAAACAAATACATACACAACACAAGACACAGATACACCGTATATGTGTACACAGATATACATATATTATGTTTCAAAGAAACAAGGGATCAAGTTAATAAATGGGAAATGATCTGAAAATATACTTCTTAAATGAAAAAGTATGAATAGTTACTAACTGTATTAAAATGGTTCCACACCTTTATTCATCAAGGCAATACAAATGGAAACTGTATTGTGATTTCATTTCACCCTTAGCAGAATAGTTACTATTTAAAAAATAACAAGTTCTGGAAAGCACATTGGGAAAAGAGCTTTTATACATCATTGATGGAAGTGTAAGTTAATACAGTCATTATAGAAATCATTATGGCGGTCCTCAATCAACTAAAAATAGAAGTTATTATATGATCCAGTTCTGCTATTCATGGACATATGTCCCAAAGAAACAAAGTCATCATACAAAAGTGATACTGGCATATCGATGATTATTTTGATGTTATTTGCTTAATGCAAACTATGAAGTGAGCTCAAGGACCTGTGAAAAAATGAATGGATACAAATATAGCATATTATATATGCACAATGGAATATTATTTGGTCATAAAGCTCAAGTGAGGTTGTGTTAAGTGAAAGAAGACCAAAACAGAGAAAGACAAGTATCACATATTCTTTTCTCAATGTGAAACTAGAGTTTAAAACAGAGAAACAATGCTTATGCTTTTTTTCCAAGTCACATATTTTTTTGTCATTTAACAAAAAGAGAAATGTGAATTGCTTTTAAATGGTTTTCATTTTGTAACCAGAGTTATGTATACTGGAATAAAACTAAAACTAGAGGACAAAATCAATAATGAAAATTAGGAAACAACTCTTTTTGTCTTTTCAAGACAGGGTTTCTCCATGTAGCCCTGGCTGTCCTGGAACTTGTTCTGTAGACCAGGCTGGTCTTGAACTCAGAGATGCTCCTTCCTCTGCCTCCTGAATTCTAGGATTAAAGGCATGCACCACTACCCTGGCTGCAGTTCCTTATGATTAATTTACAAATCAAAAGCAAAAATAAAGACAAATACAAAAATATTAGTGCAAAATGATAAATAAATATTCAAAGTCTTAATACATAGTTAAAATAGTACTTAATATAAATTTGTGCTGGGCAGTGGTGGTGCACGACTTTAGTCCCAGCACTCAGGAGGCAGAGACAGGTGAATCTCTGTGAGTTCAAGGCCAGCATGGTTTACAGAGTGAGTTCCAGGACAGCCAGAGTTACAACAGAGAAACCCTTATGGAAACATACACACACACACACACACACACACACACACACACACACACACACACATGTATTTGTCATCTTGAAGGCTGATATCATATAGATTCAATATTAATGAGTTACTCAATATAAGATAAAAGAATTATAAATAAAATCCAATGGAAGTGTCACAAAAAATAAAGATCAAAGAAGAAGCCTATGAACTAGAAAATGAATATTGGCTGAAGTTGTCAATAAAGTCAACAATGGTATCTTGAAAATACTAATTTATAAGGATAATAAAAATAAAAGCAGAACACAAATAAGTAACATCAAGAGTAAAAACATGTATGGTAACAAACATGGTAGCTCACATCTATCATTCTAGCATTTAGAAGGTACAGGCGGAAGAATCACATGTTGGTTGACAACTTGATCTACATAGCAAGTTGCATCCCAACCTGATTAAAAAGGACCAGGCTCTGCATGTTCAAGTTCAACTTGGTTTGCATAGTGATTTCCAGGCCAGCCAGGGCTACATCCAGACTCTCAAAAACAAAACCAACCAACCAAACAAAGGATAAGAGGCTGGAGAGATGGCTCAGTAGTTACTAGTACTTATTGCTCTTGTAGAGGACCCTGGTTTGTTTTCCAACAGACATATGGTGGTTTACAACCATCCATAAAGCCAGTTCCAGGGGATCCAACACCCTCTTCTGACCTCCTAGGGTACTAGGCAATCACATTAGCGCACATACAAATATACAAGCAAAGCAACCTTGAAGATAAATCTAACAAAGGGATTAAAAGGAGGGAAAAAGGATAGTTAAAAATTCTTCTGAAACTAATAAAGTAATAAACATACACTTTTTCCTAATACCTAAATTAATACACATAAAGTAATTTTAATTTAGCTATAATAAATATTGGAGGGGCAAATAATCCCAATCTTACATGGATTACTCCAGATTTAAGAAAAAGAAGAGACACTTATAAACTCAATTTACTGGGTCATGAAAGGAAAATTATAGGTAATTTTCATTCATGAATATATATTCAGAAATTCTAAGCACAGTCTATGCTAGATAAATCAGTCAAAGCATAAAAAGATTATGCCTCATGACCAAGTTTATATATTTCCACATTCATAATTGGTTTGCTTTAGAAAATTACTTTTTGCAACTTTGCACATTGACAGAACATGATTATTTCAGTAGAAGAAAGATTCAACAGCCATTTAAGATAAAACTCAACAACCATTTTGTCTGAAAGTGTTAGCAAAGAAGTTAGAGAAAAACCACAGTAAACTTGTTTAAAGAGGGAAAAAGTACTTTATTATTATTACTATCATGTTTATGGCAAAGTATTCCCATTTGTAGTTGAGACAAAGAAAGGTTGCTTGTTATCACAATTGCCTTGTACTGGCAATTGTATCCAATGAGATACGAAAAGGAAAACAATTTGCTGATTGAAAACAAGAAACAGGTTATTGTTATTCATGGATCATATGATTGTCTATATACAACAATCAAAGTGTGCAGATATGTTGCTAGAATTAATAAGAGTGTTCGACTAAAGTATCAAGATATAAAAGTAATATATAAAATCAGCTGTAATTTTATATAACAGAACAGTAAGTATAACTGGGAAATATGTGAAAAAGTTTTTCATTTATAATAAAAGAGGCGTTAAGGGAAACCAGAATGAAATAACAATTTCACTACTATCAGTCTGACATTCTCTATACATATGTACCAATTTGATGCTGTTTAGTAAGGTAGAGAACACTTCCTTTTCTGAACAATTCCATTTTGTCCTAAATTTGGGTACAATTCTATCGTCTACAAAATATCTATAATGAACACACTTATACTAATAACATAAAAAGTATTAGCCTAGGGGTGTAGATCAGAGGTAGAGTAGATGCTTAGAACTTACAAGGCTTAGGTTTAGTTGCCAACATTAAAAACAATGAGAATAATGATGACGATGATAATAACAACCCACGGATATTTAATGTATAAAATACATGCATACATTACATATATATGAGTAGAATACTGTACTTCCACAAAAGTAGTTTAACTCTGGTTACATGCTACAACATGCATGAATCTTGGGTTCATGATACAAAGAGAAAGAGTCACAGAATATATTACTGCTCTTTTTTAATGGAAAACTCAACAGTACAGTGTTAAATTATATAAATGTATGTGGAACACTGCCAAAAAAGCAGATAGGTCATAAACACAAAATGTAGGATAATTACTACCTCTCAGCAGAGAGGAAAAAGAAAAAAAAAGAGATAGGATTGTATAGGAACTAATGGCACTTAAAAGATAAAGACACTTTCTTAATACAGGAGAACTTAGATACTTATTTCTCTGTATGTAACTTAATGAACACCCGTATCTGTCCTATTCTACATCCACTGTTTTCCCTTCTCTATTAATATCAAGTCATTTTGTAAAAGCCAAGCACTTTGCTTATTCCATTTTAGTAAGAGGGAAGACAGAAGAGTTTTTCAAGCAAGGGTTATCTGTAAGCATGTGACTGGGAAGCTTGGGGCTAAGGGAAGTCGATGATAAGAGCAGAAGCAGGGTGAGGCACAGGATTGATAATATAAACAAATCCATTTACAAAATCCAGTTGTTTTCTCAGGTAATTATTGATAGCGCAAAACACATTTTTGTTCCACAACTTTTAAGAGCTGCAAACAAGACTTACTGGCAGATTTTCTGATCTATTATGGCAATAGAAACCAGCTGATGCCTGTTTTCAAATGTGTTTGCAGACGGCCAGAATTTATGACTCAATTAATATAACAAACGCATCTATGAACTTAATGTAATCCTTTTGACCTTAATAAAGCATTAAATCCTAGGTAAATCTGTTTTAAGATTGAAAAATGTACACAAAGATGAAACATTACATAGATTTATACTAGAATATATGACCCTTGCCTCCTAACCCTGCATTCCAGCTAACAGTGCCATTTAAAATGTTTCCTTTCATGGTGGCAATATATAAATCCATACCTTTGTAGGACGTTCTCATCAGTCCACAGATTTCTAGATATGTGCATATTCACATACACCCCTCCACAGAAATGGAGAGGGAGAGGAGAGAGAGATTCTTTTTCTCAGCATTGACATAATTTGCAGCTTGAAAAATGATAGAGGACTTTCTGTTCAGATTCCAAATACCAAAATACCACTGTTTATACTGGAAATATGCTGTGTTTCCCCCAGATTTGTTACTGTTGAAATACTAGCCATATTACAATAAAATATATTGTGATGTAAATGTTCCAAATAATCTTTATTTTTAGCCCCAGAAGGAATGACAGAAAGAATGTATTGTCAAAAGCAAAATACTAAAGTTTCTCAATAGGCAACTATATACCATTGTTTAGCTTATCTAGTGAGTCTTTAAGTCATTGATTATTACAGTATTGAAAAAGAATAAAACAATTCTGGAGAGCCATCCCTTAACTCCTCCCATATACAACAATGACAGATGCAGCTGAAAACGACTAAAATTTTATTACTTCAAAGGGGACAACAGCCAGTCATGGCCTCATGAAAGCATTTCTGGAGTTTTGAGTGAGATTCAAGAAGGAAGTTCCTGGCATTTCCTATTGTTTCAGAGGTCTCCCATCAATCACACCAGCAGTTAGTGGGAACTCCATTGCTAGCTACCCACCAGCCAACAAGCATACTGTTTTGGCTCTTTAATAAGTCTGGTTATCTAATCTATTTTTATCTTGAAGGAAGCATAAATTAAGTGGATGGTCAAGGCTGTATATAAACCTCAATGCTTAAAGGAAAGTGGGTCATTCCTTATAGCTTATTATCTACATTTATGCCTGTTTTGAAGAATTATGTTAGTGTGGAAGAGAAGAAAGATTATTGAACTAGAGATGAAGAAATGGAGCTTCCATTTTCTCCATGAGTCTTGTTTCACACTCAAGATGATTTGCAAGGATGTTGAAGAGCCTGACTGTACTTGGTGAGGTCATGATATTTGTCATAGAAACGCTGCTTCAGCAAGCCAATTCAATAGCATTTCAAGGTCTTCGAAAGAAATCAATGGGCCTCATATGTTGTACTTGACAAAACCTAAAAGCTATCTGCGATGGTTAATCTTCATTGTTATGGTGACTTGCAACCGTAGACTCCAGATGTAGATGATTTAGGTTCAAAGGTATTTATTCTTTGCCTAATTCAATCACTGGTCTTAGTCCTGGAGCCCTGGAGCATTTTGCCTCTGTAAAATCTAGTCTTAAGTCATAGAACTGGAAGGCTTCAGCCTCAGCCTCTGTACAATCTAGAGCATTTAAACTTCTGTACAATCTAATCAACCTTACTTACTGCTGGAGCTACTTTGACTAGCTCCTTCTGAACTCAGGCTCTTCTAGTTTAATTCAACTCACTCATTGTTCTGGCCCAAACTCTTCTCCAAACCTCTGTCTCAAACTGACCTTCTGAGCCAGCTATTTCTGACAGAACTCTTTGGATTCTGGCTGACTCTGCCTCAGACTGAACTGCTCTGCTCAGCTTTAAATTGACTTACTCTTCCTGTGTGATACTGACTTCTTCTGCAGAGCTGCCTCTGTGTCTCTCTGCTTCTCTGCCTTATCTTCATTCATTCTGCTTCATTGTCAAAGTGTCTTGTCTCCCACCTGGCTTCATTACTGCCTGGCTACAGACTGCTGGCTTCATTACTGCCTGCTGTTCAACTGACTGTTCTGAGCTGAGAGCCTGCCTTTATATTGTGAGAGTTGGGAGTATCTTCATTCTGACTCGCTCTGCTAACTCTTCCTCTAATTAGTCACTTTGCCTGTCCTTCACTGACTCATCTCAGAGGTCCTCTTTTGTGTGACACTGACTCTTTCTGAGCTCTGTTTCCTGCATCTGCTTCCACACTCTATTTTTGTTTTAGAGATTAAAGATGTGGACCACAATTGCCTTCTGAATACTGGGATTAAAGATATTTATCACTGATTTCTGAATACTGGGATTAAAGGTGTGTACCAACATTCTTAACATTCTTTTTACATTCCATCTGGATCATACTAGCCTCTGAATGTGATCCCTTTATATAGACCCCTGGAATATAGACCCTTATTAGCATTCACAAAGGCCTATTCCTCTGCAGTGACTGAATTTACAGTCACCTAAGAGACACACTTCAGGGTATCTTCGAAAGCATTCCTAGAGAGTTTTATTTAAGGACAGGAGACCTGCCCTGAATGTGGGATGGTACTATTCTGTGAGCAAGGGTTCTGGATGAAATACAAGGAGAGAGTGAGCCAAGTATCAATGCTCATTTCTCTCTGCTTCCTAAATGCAAATGCAATGTGACCTTGCCCTTGCCCTTGCATAGCTGTGCCTTCCTGCCATGTAGACAGTATCTGCTAAAACTGTAAGCCAAAATAAAGCCTTCCTTAAGTTGCTTTTGTCAGATATTCACTGTTACAGAAATGTAACAATGTAACCAAATGCAACCAATGCATTACCCGATTTTGTTTTGGCATTGCCTTGATGGGGGGAAGCTTAATCTCGTCATTAAAAACAATTCACTTTACTCTAATTTCAAACTCTCTTCAAGTAGTCATTGTGTTTGATGTTCACACTCTCATGTCAAGAGCAAGAGTCTTTTTCCTTTTTCTATCATCTCCCATGAATACATCAGTGTGTAGACGAAGGTTTATATACAGTGATATGATTAGCAGAACAAAATTGGCTTTGTTGGCACTGAGAATGTCTGCTGTTGTGACTGTTTTTGCAGAAGCATCCTTTTCAACAGTCCGGGATCCTTTGGGTGTGAAACTGTTGTCTTCATATGACACCAGACATGTCCCAGTCTATCAAGTCTTACAATATCTCCCTTCCACTGCCACTCAGGAGCTATGGGACACTTGGACGTGCTATCTCAGAACCATTTGCACAGATACTTCTATGGCTGATGCTGTCTACTTGACATTTCCAGTGTATTAGAATTACTTTTCCCACGTGAGAATAGGGCCTTGAAAGTAGCACCTCATCCAGGATGCTGTGTATTCTCTGAATAAAGTAATTGAGCAGATATCTTTGGTTCTTGTTTGACCTTCTCAGGGATAAGACATCACTACCTTTGTCTCATTTATGTGCAATATAGGCCTTCAGCAACTTTTCATTTCACCCCAGGAGGATTCTTCTGCTTCATTGGTGTAAAACTTTTCTTTACAAAATGTCATTCTCACTGGCTGATCCTAGTGCTGTGGATGAAGATCCAGGCTGCCGAGCCTTGTGCATACTAGGCAAGTGCTCTGCTACTGAGCTATATCCACAGCCCCACACAATCTTTTGCATTGTGATTAATCATAAAATTTTATCCTTAGAATTTGAAGTTTAATTCTTGCTGTATAATGGTATTTTTAAAAAGAAGTTTAGAGGTACTTGAGAGATGGCTTCGTGGTTAAGAGCACTTACTGCTCTTGCAGAGTACCTGCGTTTAATTCTCAGAACCCACATAGTGGCTCACAAACCAGGTGGTGCAACAATCTGTCTTCTAGCCTCATAGAACAGCAGGCACACACATGATGTACATACATGTTAGCATTCATACATATACATAAAAGAAAATATTTTTTAAAAGGAGATTTAGAAAGCCTTCAATCTCTCAACATAACCTGGCTTTCAAGATGAGTGCCTTTCTATATACTTGGAAAAATGTAGTTTGACAAATAAGTTGAGCAATGATTTACTTATTCTAAGCTATACCTGAAGTACCACCCCACCCACCTCAAGCAATGAATAACATGCATCCAATCGATGAGGAAAATATACATGGAGGATGAAGTATATATTATTTTAAAAGGTCATAAATATGTCTGATTATATAAGTCTATCTTTCTCATCTATCACTGGCCACATTTTATATGACAATTGATGTACCAGACTGTCTGCTGGAGAGTCATTAATTCTCAGTTTTAGACCTCAGATACAAATATAGAAAAAGTTATAGAAGAGTGTGATATTTATTCTTGGTTGTCAACTTGACTACATCTGGAATTAGCTAAAATCCAAAAATGGGGGACCCATTCTGAGGGACTTTTTGCTTAATTTGTAGTGGGAAGATCCATTTCTACTTTGGATCTTGAGGTGAGAAGACACACCTGTAAACTGGGTCACACCTTCTGCTGGAAACCTATAAGGACATGGAAGAAAAAAGCTTTTGATCTTTACCTGCTTGCCCTCCCCTTGCTAGCAAGTGCATTCCTTCACTGGCATTAGAGCCTACTTTTTCTGGATCCCAGTGTCAACTGAAAATCAGCTGAGACATCCAGCCTCGTGGACTGAGCAACTTCTGTATTCTTGGACTTTACATTCACAAGCAGCCACTGCTGTTGGTTTAGCTGGAATGCAGTCTGTAAGTAGTTATAATAAATCCCCTTCTCATAAATGAAGAAAGAGATTCATTTATAAGTTATGTTACTTTAGAGAACCCTGACCAATACAGAGGAGATAGCTATTATTTACCAGGTAAAGGTGTGTGTATGTGTGTACACATGCACATGTGTGTATCTGGTGGGGCAAAAGTTAACACTGAGTGTCTTTTTCATCATTTTCTATTTTATTCTTTGAGTCAGCATATTTTACTGGAGCTCACCGACTCAGCTAGTTGTTCTCAACCTGTGGGTCATGACCCTTTTGTGGGGTCACACAGCCTTTTCACAGGGGTCACCTAAGACCATCTGCATATCAGATGTTTATATCATGATGCATAACAGTAGCAAAATTACAGATATGAAGTAATAAAAATAATTTTGGGGTTGGAGGTCACCACAACATGAGGAATTGTGTTAAGGGGGCACAGCAATAGGAAGGTCAAGAACCACTGGGCTAGCCTGACTGGACAGAGTGAAACAGAGTCTCCTGTTTTCAGAGTTGGGACTATAGGCATGCACCACTGTGCCCGGATTTTTACATGGATGCTGAGAATCCAAACTCCAGTCCTCATACTTGCACAGAAGTACTTTTGTCACTAAACCCTTTCTCCGGTTTTTCAAACTGAAGAGAATGATTCAAGGTATTGAGGAATTTGTGACCCCCCTTGTGAGTGAGGGTCTATGCTATCTCAAAGTGCTGGTATATTTGATGTTTCTAATTGTGTTTGTGAAGCCACTGTAAGAGCTTGTAAAGAAATCCCCTGGTGCATGTTTCAGGAAGCAGTGTCAAAACTATCACTGGACAGAGATACGCAGATACAAATTACTGTTAATTTATAATTCAAGCTTGTTTTCCTGAGTGGATCCCACGTAAGTGGTCGAGAAGTCAACTGGCGTTTGAAGGCAGGAAAACAACAGAATAACTTTATTCATACTGAAGAGATGGGTAAGCCATAGACAGTTTAAAATTTGGTGCTCTTCAGAGTCGATTGCATCAAACGTTATTTACTTCAGTAGTCCCACTCAGTCTTGTTTCCCCTATTTTACAGGTTAGAAACTGAGCCCTAGGGAAGAAAATAACTGCATTTTCAACTCATTGCTATGCATTCTATGGTATTTCTGTGCTGCAGTCTGCTCAAATTTTAATCACAAAGTAACTAGCTGCATAAAGCATTTGAATTTCATACTTGTGTTATCATGAGGTTATTGTATTGCTACACCTCCTCATTCATGAATTTTCAGAACGTAAAGAAGACAGAGACAGCAAAGAGTTTACATCTATTGTGATGGGAATAGAAAGAAAAGAAATTATGTGAGAAGTTAAGGGAATTTTGAGATCACTTTCAGCTTTGGGTACTTTAAACGCTGATTATCTAGATTTTAAGGTTAAATTTATTGCAGAGAGTTAATTTATTTTCAGAGCTGGGAAATCTGTGTCCTATGTGCTGCAATACCACAAGATGAATAGACTGGTTAACTTGATACCAGTCAATAAACTTCTAAGCCTCAGCTTCTTTGTAGAATTTTTATTACATTTATTTATTTATCTCTGTGTGTATGTATCTGACTGTGGATAAATGCACTTGACCATGTGCCTGTAGAAGCCAGAGGACAACTTGTGGGGTCAGTTCTCTCCTTCTATAATCCAGGTCCCAAGGATCGAGCTCAGGTTCTCTACAACCCCTATGAAGACTGGCTAGTCCTAGTAGCAATGCCACTACTTGCACAGCCATCTCATTGGCCAGATCTCTGAATTCTTAGTGTTAAAATGAAAGCACTTGTCTGGATCAACTCCTCTAATAGTCAGTGAGTCTGTAGGAATTCCACACCACACACTCATATCCAAGTCTTTCTTGTCCCCAGATCGAGTCAATCATCAGGTTCGTCTTCTATCGTCTAGATTATCTCATACCTTTCCATCCCATGTGCTCCTTCTCCTCAAGAGCTTCAGTATCTTTCACTAGCTTTTAGTTGTTTTACCTCACTATTTTCTTTGGTATTATCCAAATGATGATTGTAAAACACTGATTTGATGAAACCACTCTTTGGGAAATTAGATGTCTGTGGCTTCTCTAATTTTGTACTATGAAGCATATTTTGCCTTTCCCCCACTGTCTTATAACCCAATTATTGGGTCAAATTGTGCTTCTTAAAACTTAGAGGAACTGTGCCAGCATCGTCAATGCCAAGGTTAGTGCCTGGCATGCTATAGGTGCTCAATAAAATTTATGGACCACATTGAATTGATTTAATTATAAGCTTGGGTCTGTGATAATAATATGATATGGGGATTACTTTCTGTTCTGTTTTTTTTTTTTTTAATCTAGAATCCCTACTATGGGTTAGGTGCCCTTCCTCAGTTTTTCATTAACCCCCTCTGGAGAGAAGCACATGTCATGTGACATGGTAAATGCTTATTGTTTATTCCTACAGACGGTGAGCAATGTGGAAGCAGCACCGAGGTCTGTTGGGAGCCGAGTTGAAACGCCATTACAAGATGGCGCCGGTTTCCTGCTTCCGGGTTCTTCTTGCTCGCATTTGGAGTAAACAAGTTACAGCGCAGGTGCAGGTGAGCAGTCCTTGCCGCCTCCCTCCATGCTAATGAGGGTCTGGATGAGTATCCAATCATTGACGGTCACGTAGCCCTATGCTCTATATAAGCAGGGTGCCTTTTGCAATCAGGGTCTTTCGCTCTCAACACTTAATTGAACTGCTGTCCTCAATAAAGCGTGAACCAGAAGAATCCTGTGTGCGGCGTCTTCCTTGCAGGCGAGGCAGGCGTCCACAGAGGTCAGTATTTTGTTCCCAATGCCGAGCCCATGGCTGGCAGTCAACAAGTGAGTGATTGAATAGCTGGATAAAAGGATGGCATGAAAAGTGTATACTGTTGTTTTTGATAGCATGTATTCAAGTTTAAGTGTATAGTACTTTTGCCAACAAAAGTAGCTAAAATCTTACTTAAAGGAGAGTTTAAGAAAGAACAATGCTGGAAAGATTACAATTGCGGATCTCAAATACATTACAGAGCCATAGTAATAAAAATAATATGGTACTAGCAAAACAAAAGAGATGTAAACAAATGGAACTAAATAGAAGGCCCAGACATGAGTAAATGTAACTACAGTTATCTAATATGATGCTAAAACATACACTGGAGAAAAGAAAGCACCTGCAGCAAATGGTGATGTTAAAACTGGATGTCCACATGTAGAAGAATAAATTAAACCAGTATCTGTCACCTTGCTACAAATGATCAAAGACCTAAACCTGAAACTTGAAACACTGGAACTGCTAAAGGGCAAACAAACATAGGCAGTACCTTACATAATACAGGTGTAGGAAAGGACCTTCTGAACAGGATTCCATTTACACAGTAATTAAGGTCAGCAATCGGTAAGTGAGACTTCATAAAACTAAGAAGCTTCTATACAAGTAAAGAAATGATTGAGTGAAGAGGAAGCCCATGGACTCTTTGCCAGCTATGCATCTGACAGGATTAATATCCAGAATATATAAAGAACTCAAAAAAGGAAGAAAAAAACCCAAACAGCCCATTGAAAAAATGGGTCTGGGATATGAACAGAGAGTTCTTTTTTTTTTTTTTAAAGAGTAGTAATGGTAAAAGTTACATATTCATTAAAATGTGTTAGAAAGAATGCTTATCTAAAATATATATTGTGATACTCTTCTAGATCAGCAAGCACCAGGGTGTCCCATGGGCATCTCCTCATCCAGCAGGCACCATACATCCCATAGGCACCAGGGCCTCCCAGAGGCATGGGGCATCCCATAGGCACCCAGATATCCTGCAGGCACTGAGATATTCCCCAGGCTCCAGAGCAATCTGCAGATGCCCAGGCATCACTAAGGCACTGAGCCGCAGACACCTAGACATCCCTCGAGCAACCAGATATCTCACAGGCACATGGAACCTACACAGGCACCTGGCCATTCCTCAGGCACATGGTCATCACTCAGACACCCAGACATCATGCAGATACTCAGTCATTTGGCAGTCACCAGGGCCTCCCACATGCATCCAGACATCCTTCAGGCTCCAGAACATCCCACAAGCACCAGGACCTTCTGCAGACTCCTGGATCTCCCATAGTCACCAGGCCTCCCACATACATCTGGCCCTCCCACAGGGACCTTGCTATCCCATAGATATCTGGTCTTCCTATAGGTACGTGTGCATCTCACCCAGATGTCATGTAGGCACCCAGACTTCATGCAGGTCCCCGGACTTCAGACAGGCACCCAAACCACGTAGGCACCAAATAGCCTGCCAGAATGAGTGCCCAATGGATCCAGGCTCAAGTGCTTCATGATATCTGACGTTGTCAGCAATGCAGAAATCCCTAATTGTCCTAGTCCACATGCATTTTGAGACATTTATGATCCCTGGTATGGAATGTTCTTCATCGGGGACATCTTAAGGTTGCTCCAGGATCAGGGTGATCCAGAGGTTTGGCAGAGCAGTTGGGGTCAGGACTTGTTTGAGGTCTGATTGTTGCATACCCCCATCTCCCTTATCTTTGTCTGTCCCTGTCCTGCCACCTTGGCCTTTGTGCTTGCAGCCCATGGGTAGCAGCGTAGGCCATGCCCCTTCCCACTCTATCAGGGAGAGCGATAGAGTAGCAGCCACATCCACAGGAGTGGCAGAATTGGCCTGGAGGGTGGTGAAAAGGCCAGGAGGGTCTGTTGGTCATCAGAGGACAGATCTCTTATGTGGATACTCAGTCCAGGAGATAAGACACTCTTCACCTGGGCTATGCTGTCCTTGCTCAGAAGCAGGGTGATCCTGTGGTTTGGTAGCTAGTTTCTGGGGAATATTTTGTCCAGGTCTAGACTGCTGCATCCTACCCTGCCCTCATCTCCTGGTCTTTGCCTACAGTCTGGCACTGCAGCATATATTCTCCTCTGTCCATCAGGGCACTATATTCCTCTACAAATAAGAGTGGCAGCTGCAGCCACGGGAGCAGCAGAACCCTCCTGGAAGGCAGTGGAGAAGCCAGGATGCCCTGGTGGCAGTCTGAGGACCTAAGCTTTGTCAGTCCTGGGTTCACACCCATGCCTGTCCCTGCCTCCAGCCATGTGTCTCCTAGAAGTTATTGCTTCCGTTCCCCTGTCTGCCAGGTCCTTCTCTCCACAATGTGTGTGCTTCATTCCCGGAGTGGCAGCTCCAGCCTGGCGGGTCCGGTTGTGACAGGACAGCTATGTTGTGGCGTCAGCCTCGTAGCATCCCAAGCACTGTTGCCTCTCAGGGATGCCTAGCTCCTTTGTCCTCTATCCTGTTCCAGACTGTGTCTCCAGTTCAGTGTCCTCAGTGCGGGGCAAGCCTGAGGCTCACTCCATCATCCTTCCTCTCTACTTATAGCAACTGACCTGACCTTTCAGGGGTGTTACTGACCCCGTGTATTTCCAACCACTTTTAATTCACAAAGTTCCTCCTGCCTGACTAGGCACAAATGTAGTTCTCCTGGTCCATAAATACATGAGGAGCGTGGCAGGGGCAACCTGAGCAAGGGTGATAGGCTGTGGCCAGAGCCCTGTTGAATTTTTGCTAATTGCACCACTGCTCTAATCTTCCACCCCCCGACTCCCATCATCACCCGACTCCTCCATGTCTCGGCCAGCACCCACGGACTAAGTGAGGGCCCTGGCCTGTCAGGTAGCTATTGTCCTGGCAGGCCCACTCTTGATTTTCTGTTGTGGTTTCTGTCCCAGTTTCTCCATTCCTGACTCTCCTTCAGGCTTATTCCTCCAGGGCATGGGTAGGACCTGCGGGCCTGCGGGCAGAATCCGTGGGCCAAATCTGTGGGCTGAGTGGGAGCCCCCACATTGCAGGCAGCGATGTGGCCCCATGGGCCTGCGCTGCAGAGGTGCTGCTCCACCAGACTTTGCTTTACACCTCTTCCATGCCACAGGCCAAAAAAAAAAAAAAAAAAAAGGCATCCCATTCCTCTATGCTGTCACCGCTGCTGTGTTGTCCCAACTGCTCCAGATTCGTATAGTTCTTCTCGCTGGACCAAGCACCGATGTAGCGCGGCACCACAAACACATGAGGGGCTGTGGGCGTCTTGAGTCGTGGGCGGTAAGGCAGCTGCTGGAAGCCCTGATGGACTCTGTTTGTAACCCCGCCACCATCTTGAATCTCTCAACCCTTGAAAGAGAGTTCTTAAAAGAAGAACTAAAAATGGTCAAGAAATATTTAAAAACTAAATAAAACAAAACAAAACAACAACAAAAAAAACCCATCATTCCTAGCATTTAAAGAAATGCCGATCAAAAATAACTTTGAGATTTGATCCTCCATCAATCAGAATGGCAAAGATCAACAAAACAGGAAATGCTGGGGAGACTATGGGAAAAAGGGAAGCCTCACTCACTGTTGGCGGGATTGCAAACTGGTCTAGTCACTCTGGAAATCAGTGTGGAGAATCCTCAAAAAGCTAAAATACTGTCTATACCACTTGCTGATATCTGCCCAAAGGGCTAAACACCTACTCCAAAGACACTTGCCCATCCATGTTCTTTGCTGCTCTATTCCAATAGCTAAGAAATGGAAACAACCTAAATGTGCTTCAACCAAGAGATGACTGAAAAATGAAAATGTGGGATATCAACACTATGGAATGCTATTCAACTGTAAAGACAAATGGAATCATGAACTTTTCACATAAATGTACAGAACTAGGAAGGATCATATTGAATGAGGTAACCAAGACA
This sequence comes from Cricetomys ansorgei, assembly GCA_026225945.1. NCBI lineage: Eukaryota > Metazoa > Chordata > Mammalia > Rodentia > Nesomyidae > Cricetomys > Cricetomys ansorgei. The sequence goes on along the minus strand of JAMJFZ010003018.1, from coordinate 1,838,192 downwards.
CCTAAAGACAAACATTGAATCTTTACTCTGATTGGAGGTTCTTAGTTCCAAATCTTCAGATGTGAGTTCATATCCTAGAGTAACTGCAGAAACCAGGAAACTAAGAAGGGGCCATTGTAGGGAATGGGGGAGAGTCACAGAGAGGGGAATAGTGATCTGAAGTTGGAAATGGGCAAAATGAGGATGCCTTAATTAGAGAAGTGGGAGGGAGATAAATATATAAGAAACAGGAGGGTAAAATAAAGGATGTCTGAAAAAGTCATCAGGAATTATATTTTTAAATATCAACTTAAAATACCTATAATACATGTAAATTGGTATATGCATACATACACCCCCGTACACACACACACACACACACACACACACACACACACACACACATTTGTAATGAAATTTTCCTTTTTGTCTGACAATACTCCTTCCAAGAGCCATAGACTATCTAATAAGAGCTGGCATGAGAAGCCTTCTTTGGAGTTATTGGTCAAGGTTGTCCAAGAGACCCCTAAAACATTATAGACTACTGCTGTTTCCCTTGGCTGTGTACCAGATGTGGAAGGTAAGTCCCTATTGCTGAAGACACCATGCATGTCATACACAGGACTCAGAAAGACCAGAGCTATATTGGATATAAAAGCTTCTTCTCCAAATATAAGATTCTGTGGTACCAGATGGCACTATGCATGTTTCCAAAGGAAAGAAGCAACCAATAGTCTTACTCAGCTATCCCATCTATGAAACACAGTTATGACCACCATGGCACGATAATGCTAAGGGTGCAATAGTGGCCCTTCTATCTTGGCAGTAACCAATAGTTCTCTAATTGGACTTAAGACCCCCTTAATAAGAGTGAAATTCTGTTTGGTACTGGAAATCTAGCCAACTACCTAGGGCTGGTGAAAACATGAATCTCGGAGGAGAACATACAACCACCACTTAATTAAACTAGCATGATCCCTAACCACATTCTAAATATTTATCCTTACTCCCACAGGTAAGTGTAATTCTTGTCCCTTCATCAAGGAAATTTTCTTTGCTACAGGTGGAGACCGTTATAGAAAACCACAAACAATCAAATTGCAGTTGTGGAGCCCAGGCCAAACAGATATTTCTGCAGCACAACTCCTACACCTCTCAGGGATCATTGAGAAAATGTTAACAGGAAGGTTGAAAATCCAGAAGAAAAGGGAGTTTGCTGTTCGATCCTGTCTCCTAAGAATATCAGAAACTACACCCATAAAATATCAACAACATGGCTGCTAAAGCATGATTTGAACAAGACAACATCAATACACATGCTAATAGATGAGGGAAAAGCTCAACTGTAGACAAAGAACTAAAGCTACTAAAGAATGTGGAGAACAGGAGAAATAGTTTTCCCAGAGCAGAATGTACCAATCAGTCACTTGACATTTTCAGTCCTGAAAATATATGCATACAATTAACAGTATATACACTATATGGACTGAGCTGGATGTATTTACATATTTGGGAATATATACACACACATATGTGACAGTAATTAAGAAAAGAGATCCGTGAGTTTGAAAGAGAAAAAGGTGGGCAGTACATGGGGAGACTTGGAGGGAGAAAATGGAAGGAGAGAAATGATGTAATTATAGTATAATCTAGAAAAAATAGACTATAGTTAGGCAAGATGGCACATACTTGTAATCGCAGCATTTTTTGAGAAAAAGTATTGGTAAATTGGAGTCCAGCCTGAACTACACATTGGGATCCAGTTTAGGAAAGGAGGAAGAAGAGAAGTTTAATAAAAATATTTATACCGTTTTTTTGCTATTGCAACTTTTAAACTGCTGAGGAGTTAGTAGAAAGACCAAACACTGGGAACCTAGCATGACCCTGCACCCTCAGGATGGGGAAAGGAGAAATGGTACTTTCAATGGCACTGGGAACCTCTGGTACTGTTAAGATAATGCAGAGACTTTCTGAAAGAAGGATAACTGGAAACCATCAGGCAGCAGTGGCTGTGAACCAGTTCCCCATAGTGTGACTGTATTGACTTTGGAAAAGAAGAGGTATTTATTTTACATGGTATGGTAATTAAGCAAACAAAATTCTATATGACCAAAAAGTGAAGATTGATACATGCATTTGGTGAGAGCAGGGAAAATTACACTCGCCGAGGAAAAGATTCCATATGTTCTCCAATACCTAGGCACAACTGGGTGCCGCTTTAATGACTTTCCAAATGCACCCCGTTGTTCTTAGGTATTGAAGAACATATGGTATGCTTCCCCTTTAACTGTGAATTTCCTTGCTTTTGTCAGTTGGTGTCTCAAGCTTAATGGATTTTAATGCAGCTTTTGTGGGTGTGAATACAGTCCGAAGTTATTAGCGAGGCTTTGCTAATAGTATACGCAGATGTTATCTCTTAGTCTTCCCCAAATACACTGTGAAAAATCTACATATACTAACCTAACTTTGAAATTGTTATAAAAGGCCCTGCGAGACTTTCCAAATCAGTCTTCTCAGCTCCAAACTTAGCATGGATGATAAATGGCCATTTAGTTGCCAATATAGCACAATATTTCAATTTCCTGCCTTCCCAATGGTATTTGAAAGGTTGTTCGAAGTTCGTACTCACAGTATGTGTTGTCTACAATTCTGTGATCTCCGACAGACTAACTTGAACCAAAACCTTTTCAATTAACTCAACACATTCCTGGATAAAGCCCGTCCACTTTAGGCTCTGTACAAATATGTCTTTATTGATTTTCTTGGCACAGATTCCTTTTGAAATTACAATGGAATCTGTTCCTTCAGGTGTCTGAGAAAAGAGAGCACTGTCCAGCAAATGCTCAACAGACAGAAGCATGATCAACATTTTACTTCCAGATTTCAGTAGATCTTTGCACTGCCTCTCAGAGTGTTAGTGAAACTCCAAAGGAAAGGGAAAAATAAATCCCCGCCGTAGTTCTGCCACCCCCTTCCAATCAAATTATTTCATGTTTTCTTCATCCCTCCTACTCCCAGTCAAAGTGCATGTGTAATTTTTACATATAATTAGACTCCCAATATAGGAACAATTTCATAATCTATTTTTTTTCAGTTTAAGATTGTAGTGGTAGGATTCCAAAGAATGTTATGTAGTACGTATTTGTGAACAAATGCAGCAGAGCCAGAGCAGAAACAGAAACTCTTGTACTGAAGTTTAGGGGACAGGGCAGCCCAGCATTTTAAAGTCTAGAAAGATGGCTCATTGTTCATGTTTGAAACTTCACTGAAAGAGCGAAAAGGAGCTGGTGATGATTGTCTCATTATTTTGAGACCTAGGCTGCCCAGAGAAAGGAGCTCAGCACTAGTCAGTTGAGAAGCCCACCGTGGGATTAGTGTCATTCCAATCAAAGGAAACAAGGCTGATTTCTGGTGACACACAGGCAGTTGACTACAAACCAAAAGTTTCTGAGGTAGATAGCTTCTAGAAAAGCTGTTCCTTTCTGTTGACTGAGTACCTTAAGCTCTCTACAATTAGGGCAAAGCTGTGTGATCTGGGCTCTTTTTATGCATTGTAAATAGCAACAAATACAATAATGAATGCTAGAGATAAAGACTGGGACCAAATATTTACCAGAGTGACAGAATTTCCAAGTAAAGATTCATATGTATAGCAAAGCATAGTTTTCTAAAAACTACATAAATGTGTTCAAAACAATCCTGTGTTTCTGCTAAAAAAAAAATCCATACTCTTTAATGTTTTTGGCTGTCTCATCCAGTGATAGTTCTCTTGAGACAGAAAAAGAAATTTATAGTATTAGTTTAACAAAACTGGCAATATGAGAAAAAATAATTAGAATTCATGTTTGTGGGTTTTCTTCCTAAGCCTATGTCGTTGAATCAATTTCCTCTGTATCTTTGTAAGATTTACTATCAAGCAATTCTTCCTTTACTTTTCTTTGAAACAGTCTTACGATGTAGGTCAGGCTGACTTTCAGGTCATGATTCTCTTGTCTCAGCTGAATAAGTGATGGGGTTAAAAGCACACGCAATTGCACTCAACTTGAGGCTGCCTTTTCTGTCTTATGTTACCTGGCTGAGCTAGCAAAGATGGAGATGGCAGTTATGATAATGTCAGGAATACCACATTTGGTAGGCATTACTGAATCAAATGGAGTCTAATTTGCCATTCTCCTTCAGTTTAATTTTTAAAAATGTATTTATTTTATTTTATGTGTATGGATGTTTGCTTGCATGTATGCATGTGCACCATATGTGTGCCTGGTGCCTGCTGAGGTCAGAAAACGTAATTGGATCTCTAGGAACTGAAGGTAGAGATGGTTGTGAGCCAGTATGTGGGTGCTGGGAACTGAGCCTGGGTCCTCTGCAAGAGCGACAAGTGCTCTTACCCAATGGAGTCATTTCTCTGGCCCCCTTTTCTTCAGCTTTTATTTGAAAGTACAACTTGGTCACTTTATACTTACAAATTACTAAGTTAATTTGTAAACTTATTTTGCTTAAAACCATGACAAATGGAAATGTATACACTTCAGGAAAGATACACTGGCTCTACTTGACATAAAATTCTACAGAGGTTCTTCATGTATCCCTAAGAACAAAGGAATGTGAACTCCCCAGAGACCCTGGAGCAGTCTATCACAAATGCAAAATTTCTTTGAAGTATTTTTTTAATTAAAAATATCACAAACATTTGTATATGTTTTCTTCATATACTTAGGTTTGTTTTTATTCTAAAACTGTTTTACACAACTGGAAAATTACATAACTTTCTTGCGCTAATCTTAACGGGAAAATCTGTGTCTTAGGAAGTTTATCATGTTTGTTTCTTGGCTTATCCTGATTGCATATGTCTATTGAAAAGCATAGCAGAGTAGTTTTAAGATTTTTATTTTCAACTATTTCAATATCCTTTTAGAGTTAATTAAATACCAGGAAACAGTTCCTTAAAGCATTTTATCACTGAACTTCAGATTACTACTATGGGATAATACACAAGAAAATTGCTTTGAAAAGTCCCTGATGTCATGTTTCTGTTATGTTTGACCATGTGTTGATTTCTTCTCCCTCTCTCTAGACATGTGCTCTTCAAGTTTGCTTAGATAACTTATTTCCTTATGTAAATTTGAAAATAATTTTTGTTTAAGAATTTTACACATGCATATCTATTTTGACCACATCAACCCCTCATTCTATTTTTTTTCAATTATTCCCCCTATGTCCTCTACCACTTTTGCCTCCCACATTCATATGCTCTGTTTTTTGAAACCACTGAGTCCACTTAGTGCTGCTTGCTCATGCATGATGGGTATAGGACAATCTAATGGAGCATGAACAGCCTCTCAGGGGACACATCCCTAAAGAAAACTGACCCTCCTCCCCCTAGCAGTCATCAGTTGCCAACACTTCTCAGCTAGGAAATGGACTTCATGAGCTTCCTTCATCCATGCTGCCATTTTGACCAGCTTAACCTTGTGTAAATCTTGTGCAGGCAGCACAGCAGCAGGGAATTCATATGTAGAGTAGCCCTGGGATGTCCAAAAAATGTTGCTTTCCTACAGGAATCCGCTACATTTTGCTCTTAAAATCTTTCCATCACCTCTTCCATAACGATCCCTGAGCCTTGGGGATAGGGGATGTGATATAGATGCCCCAATTAGAACAAGAACTCTATAGTGTCTTATTCTCTGAATGTTGTCTACCTTGAAGTCTCGTCATTAATCACAATCTACCACAAAAAAGGTTGAGAGATTCATTAAGTTAGATGTATGAAGATGAGAACTCCCCAGGGCAGGGGCAGTTTATTACTGTTTTTTTTAGAAGAATAATAGTACCATGTTCTCCCTAGGGACAATAACTAAGCCAGTAATGTTGTGGAAATTTATTTTTAGTTATGTTTAAAATATTGTTCTATGCACTGTTGGGTGAAGGTCTGCTTAGGTCTTGGCATTTTGTATTGTCTGCAGGTGTTGGATTTCTGTGTGGGATGCTTGATTGCTTATGATCTGCACCTGAGGAGTTCTGAATCAATAAAAACACCTGAGTGCAGATGCTCAGGGTCCCACTGTTGAGGATGGCACTGGCCATGATGGTGATTCCTTCTGCTGAGGTCTGGCAGAGTTTACATCTATGAAAATGCATCCTTGTCATCCTTTGCTGAGCCACCACAGCAGCATGATACAATACATCAATGTGTTGTTGGCTTAATTAATGGCACCATGTAGAGGAATGTTTAATCCTTTAATCTGACAGCCTGGCCACTCTAGGGTAGAAAGAATGTTGGTACACACCTTTATTGCCAGTATTCAGAAAGCAGTAGTGGCACACACCTTTAATCCCAGTATTCAGAAGGCAGTGGTGGTGTACACCTTTAATCACAGCACTTGGGAGACAGGAAACAGTTTAAAAGGAGTCAGTGTCAGACAGGAAGTGACATCTGAGATGAGTCAGAGACAGGGAAAGTAACAATTGACGAATCAGAGGAAGAGTTATCAGAGTGAGTCAGAGTGAGGAAACGTCTAACTCTCATGATAAAAAAGTAGGTTCTCAACTCTAAGAGACAGAGTTAGAGAGGCAGTGCAGAGGAAAACAGGCAGAGAGAGGACAAAACACAGACAATGAAGCAGTCTGATAATGCAGAGAAGCAGAGACTGACTGAGGCCTCAGCCTCAGTATGGAACAGTGAGAGCTCAGAGAGGGATAAGACACAGAGGCAGAGACATAGGAGTACTCTGAGGAGTGTGAGGCAGAGACACAGAGATTTTAGCTGAAGAAGTCAGTATCCGATGGGAAGAGTGAGTCCATTTAAATTCGAGCAGAGCAGTTCACTCTGAGGCAGTCAGAGTTTAGAGAAAAGTTTGAGACAGAACAGTGACTGAGCTAGTCTTAGTGGCTTAGTCAGCAGTAAGCTTAAACATTCTAGATTGTACAGAGGCTGAGGCTGAGGTTGAAGCCTTTCAGTTCTAGCCTTAAGACTAGATTGTAAGGAGGCCAATGGGCTCCAGTCTCCAGGACTAGTATCGATGATTGAATTAGCCAAAAAATAAACAATATTTTGAAACTGAATTCACATCTACAGTACCAGGCATGTATTCTATCTTGTGGAATGGGCTTTAAATCTAAATAGAAAGTGTTTGGTTATTCCTTTACCATTCATGTCACTATTGTGTGTGTGTGTGTATATATATATATCCATGGCAGTTGTTATCAAGTAAAAAGTCCACTGCTAGGCTGGAAAGATGGCTCAATGTTTAAGAGCACTGGCTACTTTTTCAGAGGAGGTGGGTTTGGTTCCCAGAACCCACATGGTGACTTACAGACCTTTATTCCTCTAGTTCCAGGGGATCCAGTACCCTCTTTGGCCTCCACAGTTATAGGCAGAAACACAGTGCATTTACGTACATACAGGTAAAACACTCATATTCATAAGATAAAAATTTAAAAAATTTTTAAAAAATACTTCAGTGCCAGGTATGGTTATCTCTTTTGGAGTTATTGGCCGGTGTGTCCTCACAGACACTTAAAATTATAGGGTATCACCATTGCTCTTACTTACCATTCAGAACTTGATGATAAGACCCTAACTTAAGACACCACATACTTAAGTCATAGGACAAGGAGAAATCAAGCTGGTGTTTACTGTAGGTTTCATTTCTACTGGCTAGATTTTGTAATGCTGGAAGGTCCTAAGTACACTATAAGGGGAGACAACAGTCTTACTTGTCTGTGAATTTTAAAATGTAATATTTCATTGATTCTTTAAGAATTTCATACATGTATTTTATTCCTACTTCTCCAACTAACTCCTTCCAGATCCACTTCAGTCCCTTACCCACTCCCAACTTCACATCTTGTCTCTTTGTAAAAACAACCCATCAGGTCTTATTTGTGCTGCCCATATGTATGTGAATATGTTGCTACCCAGTGGAGCATAACAGTCTTACCAGGGGCCATATTTTTCAGGAAAACTGACTTACTCTCCCCCAGTAGCCATCAACTTTCACTAGATCCTCAGCCACAGGTGGAGGTTTGAGAGCCTCTCCCCTTCCACACTGGAGTGTTCAATGGCTTGATCATGTGTAGGTCTTGTGCAGGTAGTCACAACTGTTGTGAGTTCGTGAGTGAACCAGTCTTGTCATGTCCAGGAGACACTGTTTCATCTCCATCTTCCAAAACACCAATCTCTGGATCTTACAATCTTTCTGTCTCCTCTTCTGTGATAGTCTCTGAGCTTTGGGAGAGAGGGAGTGATACAGATGTCCCATTGTGGCTGAGCGTATCACAGAAACTTATTCTCTTCACTTTCACTGGTTGTGAGTTTCCACATTAACTACTGTCCACTGCCTAGAGAAACTTCTTTGACAAGATCTGATTTTTACGTGGGAATTTTAGAATGCACTTTGAAGTGAGGCTGTCTTAAAATCAAATTCACACCTTTGCTACTTCATAGTCTTGTCAGTTACCTTCACAGAAACTCAGTTTTTTTTTCCTCTGTCAAATAAAAAATCACACTAAATTTTTTTGTGAGTATTTAATGGGAGTAATTTTATATAATGAATCCAGTACATGGAGGATCCCCTAATAATATTCCTCCTCTTATTTACCTATTCCTCCAGTGAACTGGGCTAAATTCTATGATTTCTCTGATTCCAGATATCTCTGAGTTGGTCTAAGCTGGATAAGGGAAGCATTCTTGGCATCTTCCGTTAGTATTCTTGTTTTTCTCTTTATTAAATGTGGGTGTAGAATTTTTTGTCATTTGCCAGCAGCTCAGATATATGCATCATTCCCCACTGGAAAACATAACAAAAGCAATTTATGTAAAAGGATTATCAACCTAATTACATTTCAGGGAGCTTTAAAATTTTAAATGTGTCACTTTAAAATTTCCAATATCCTAGGATTTTCTTTGATTGATGGGTTTTCATACTGAGATATTAAATGTTCTTTAGTTGAATGAATTCTGATAATTTCTTCAGAAAATATATAGTATATGCGTTGGATAGGATTTAAAAGTTTGATTCATAGTCTGAAACTGTTGAATCATATATAGATAACAAATACTGACATTGTCTTAGACATTGTTCTGAACATCTTATAAGTATTAACTCCTAAATCCTCTATGAAGAACTTGATCTTCATGTATGTATACTATCTGGCTGCAGTGGTATCACAGGTGAATGATCTCTATGGCTTCTTTTTCTCCTACCATAATATCTGATTCCGTACGAGCAGAGTACAAACCCCAGCAGGATGATTATTTATCTATTCCTCAGTTTTCTCACTTATATCATCAGTAATAATACTTATTGCATTTAGCATGGTTTCTTAGTTACACACAAAAAGCAAAAAATTGCAGTTAGCATAATCCAGACAGATTTTCCTGAACTCATGCTAAGAAAACAGGCAAAATAATGTCAGAGAATGATAGAAAGCCAGAAGAGCTGCAGGGGCAGGGTAGGGGCTTGACTCTGGAAGTCACTTTTGATACCACCACGACTGGGCAGTTGATGTTCCTACTGCTTCAAGGCAGTGCTCATTTCAGAAGTCTTGTCCTCCATAACATTACCCAGTTAGTCAAGTTGAAGAAACTGGCCCAGGGAAGAGAGAATGTCGCCATTTGGTTTTAGTAGGAAGTAGGACTTTGACCTCCATTTGGTGTATGCTATGACAGAATTTCCCAAACGAGATACTGATCAGTCACAAAGCAATTAAAATAAGCATAATAATCAGTATTGGATTAAAAAATAATGTACAATTCATCTGTTAGTGTTGTTCTAATGATAAAATACGAGACAAATACTAAGGACCCTGTGAGTGTCACCAATTATTACATTTAAAGGAGGAAAAATACTTCTTCTTTTTTTACCATTGTAAGTTCTCAGGAGGTGCATCAAGCATACAAGATTATTAAACATAAGTCTCTGTGCTGTGTGTGAGTAAGGAAATGAAAATCCCAAGAAGTGGTTAAAAATTGCTAGAAGTGAAATGTTGTAGGAGAAAATGTAATAACATAAAGTAGTGCTTAACTAAGAGTATTAAAGTATGAGAAATTTAGCAGGACTGACTTGTTCAGATTCCTTCCTACTTTCCTCCATCTTGTAAGATAAGGGTTTATCTTTCCTTAGCAGTAGGAAGTCTACATGTTTCATAAAATCTTATGAGTTGCTGCAAGAGAAGGGGAGAGATTTCATGCCGTACCCCCTACTTATCAATTTCATTCTGCTTGAAATGTTCAATACATTAAGGAGCTACATTTCAGGAATAAAATAACTTTCTATATCTGGATCTTCTCTTGATTTTTCTACTTTGAAGATGTTACAACTCTTTTTCTAAATGAGTTGATCGAGTAGGTTAACAATTAAGAGCTCAGGATTAAAGTTGAATTCTGTTTTTATTGCTTCGTAGGTGTGAAATCCTGGGTAACTGCCTAAGACTCTTAGTGATGGTTTCTTCTTCTGAGGAGAAGGTCACTCATAGGGTTAGGGTAGTGCGTACGGATTTAGGATATAGTGACCTTTCATTATTTAGGCATCATTATCATTGAATGAATGGAAGTGGGAAGAATAGTAGTAGGAAGGTTTCCAATACCATAGTTATCTTGACAATCCAGATGTCACTACCACTATATCTGAATCATCCATGTATCTATGTGTGTGTTCTCTCTACCTAGCCAACTCAAGCATTTTGGCCCCACCGTAAGTCCTATTTCTTCCTCCACTGGCTATTTCCTCTATCAGTCTCTCCCTTTCTGGATTCCTGTAGATTGGTATTATTAGTTCATTGTGATTATTCACTCTCAAAATCAGAACTAATTGTCATGTGAAAAGACACAACTGGGGAGAATTTGGAAGGATTAGTGTTTAATGGGAGTCAGACTGAAGAGGAGTGGGAAAATGGATACATGGATCACAGGCAATTTTTAAAATACACTTTTGTTTATTTTTGAGATTTAAATACACATATGTGATGTATGCTGTTCATATCTACCCCTCACTGACCTTCTCTGTTTCTTCCCAAACTTCCCTCATACCCTGTGCCCCTCTATAGTGGTTTGAATGAGAATGGCCCCAATAGGCTCATATACTTGAATGTTTGATCCATTGTTGGTGGAGATATTTGGGAAGAATTAAGAGGTGTGGATTTGTTGGAGGCGTGTCACTGAGAGTAAGTTTTAAGGTTTCAAAAGCCCACCCCAAGTCCCGTTAGCTGTTTCTCTGCCTGTATCTCTGGATCAGCCTACCTGATCTGGGCCATGATGACCATGAACTCTAACCCTCTGGAACTGTGAGCCGCAATAAACTCTTTTATAAGATGCCTTGGTCATGGTGTCTTTTTACAGCAATTGAAAAGTAACTAAGACAGAAATTGGTACCAGGGAGTGGACTATTGCTGTTATAGACTAGACCACACTGTTTGTAGAGGAATGTAGAAGACATTGAGACTTTGAATTAGGAAAGCATTTGGAAGATGTAAGTGGGGCTTAATGGGCTACTCTAGTTAGGTGCTTGGAAGACAGAAGTTCTGAGAGTAGAACGGGCTACGGAGGCTCAGTTTAAGAATTTTCAGAGGAGAACATTATTACCAACATGGCTAGAGAATATTCATTGGCAAGAATGTGGAGCCACTTCTCTCCTAATGTTGGAGTTGTGACTGTCTTGATCTCATGCAGGTCTCTTGTAAGAAAACCACAGCACATATGAGCATATGGGTGCATGTACCTACCATGTTCAGAAGATACTGTTTTGCATCAGTCTTTCCAGTTCCTGGCTCTTAAAGTTTTTCTAACACCTCTTTGGAAATCTTTGCTGAGACTTCAGGTCTGGGGGCATGATACAGATGTTGTTTTTTGACTGTTTTTTGTATTTATGACTGAGCATGCCATTACAACTTATTCTCTGTGCTTTGACCAGTTGGAACACAGAGGATTTTTGGGTCAGTAAAATTATTCTATGTGGTACTACAGTGGTACATCCATGTCATTAACCATCAGTACAAAGCTGTAGAATGTACAATACCAAGGTAAAGCCTAATATAAATGACTGTCTTTGAGGTCTTGAAAACACATCATTTCCCCTTCCCTTCCTCCCTCCAAACCTTCCCATGTACCCTCTCTTGCTCTCTTTCTAATTCATGCTTTTTTCCTGTAATTGTTATATATTGTTGTGTGTGTTCCTAAATATATAAATACCTGTTTAGCCCATATAATGCTACTTATATGTATACATATTTTAGGGCTGATCATTTGGATAGCCAATTGTTATACTTTTCCCTGGGGAAGACTGTTTATTTCTTTGGCTCTCAGCATTCCTTAATTGCCTGTAGTACTCTGTCTAGGGTTGAGGCCTCCTGATCTTTTCCCTATTCATGTTAGCAGGTCTAGTGGTGTTTTTCTTGTTTGGCTAATGTTTAGACAGCCATATTGGTGAGACTTTATGGGTGTAGCTTTTGACATTACCCAAGAGTCATGATCTCACAGAAAACTCATGGTTCCTCTGACTCTTTAAATCTCCCTGCCCCCCTGTTTTGGAATGATCACTGATCCTTAGATGCAGGAGTTGTATTGTAGATGTATCAGTTGGGACAGGGCTACACAACTCTGCATTTCGATTGGTTGCACTTTTCTGTAATGTTCTCCATCTGTTGCAAAGATAAGTTTCCTTTGTGAGGGCTGAGAATTATACTTATCTGTGGGTATAAGCATAAATATTTAAAATGCAGTTAGGGATTATGATCATAGGTTGTAGGTTTATCTTCAAGATCCATGACTTCATTATCCCTGGGTAATTCGCTAGGTTTCCAGTACCAGGCATAATTTCCCTCTTGTTGGATGTGTCTCAAATCCAAATAGAGAGCCATTGGTTATTGCCAAGGTGCGCATGTCACTACTGCACCATCAGATAATTGTGTCATTCTGGTCATTGTTGTGGTTCATAGGTGTCATAGCTTGGTTGCTTCCTTCCATTGGGCTTTAGGTTTTAATAAGGCAATAATATGGGTTCATCAGTTGCAAAAAATACAACACTTTGGTGTATGGTGTTGATAGTGGGGAAAGCTATTCATGTTAGCAGGGATTATACGGGAGAGATTTGTTATGTCCCCTTGATTGTAGTATAAATCTAAAAGTATTATAAACTTACATTGATGAAAAGACAAAAATATTTCTAGTAATATATTGACATCTCTAGATTTCAAAGATTCTTCAAAATATAGTGTTGTGATAGACTTATGTTTCCTGGAAGAAGGTACACATTTTAAGTTATTTTTCTCTAACAGAAAGCATAAGAAAGTCTCTGTTGGTTTTGTTCCACTCTGCTGTGCTGCTCTATATAATGGGTCTGCATTTACATCATTCTCTGCCAAAATGTCCTTGAGAGTATATCTGGCTTTGACTAGAACAGCATATACATTTTAGTCCTGTAGCCTTTTAATTAGCATGATATGTAAAATGGCAAGTTCTAGTGTTAGAATTCTGGAAATGAAAGATCCTTTGATAATAATCCTGAGCTTCAATATCTCCTTCTAGGTTACATATGCTCTTTAAGGGCATTTTCAGATTGGCTCTTCTGTGACTTAGGCTATGTACTGTTTTATCTACAACACTATCTGTTCTGACCTCAATCCTGCTGAGGCTGTGTCTTAATGCAATAGATTTTTTAAAATGGTTATCTAATGGCCCTATATGCATGTCTCTAGTCTGTGGTGATTATGCAACTTCAGAACTGTGTTCTATGCAGTCAATCAGAGTTACGTGTTAGTGAAGATTCTACTATCTTTAATTTGGGACATCTAAACTTGTTTTGCTAACATTCAACCAACAAAAGAGGAAAGAGCACAAAAGATTTTGACTAGAAGGGACAGGGATGGAAGTCATATTGACTTTCATGAATATAACTGTTGTTTGGTTGTCTTTAGCCAGAGAAGACTGCCATTACTTACAAGATGGGAAATGTGCTTCAGCTGGATACCCAGCGAAAAGAATACTGGGGTATTGATGAGGAGTCTTTTTCACAGATAATAAGAATGCTTGCAGTAATGTATTGGAACACTTTTTCTCTTCTGGTTCTGTGCTATATGCATTTATCTCGTTTAATCCTTATATATAACCTTATTGAGGGGCACTATTTTAGGCCCATTTTTCAGGTGAGAAAACTGAGGTTCAAATAATTCAATACATGTTTTCCAACCATGTGCTCTCTGTAATTTGATCTATTTGTTGCTAGAGCTAGTCCTCTTAACCTCTCTATTTTTTTACTGGTCCTTTATGATTGTTATGTATTGAAGTACATTCTATTGAATTCTAACCTAATGGAAACACCAATCATATAGCAAATGGCTTTCTTTAGTTTTTGGGGTGTTTATATCATATTATGGCTGGCCAGTGTCCCAGCTATATTTCAATTCTCCACAGGTGAATGTTCAAAAAATGTTTATAGATGAAACATACTGCTACTAACAGATTCTTATCCACAGTTTTCGTTGGAATGTTGTCCACAAGAGTATATGAAGTGTTTATGAACCTAGAAAATGATGATTGAAAATGGGGTTGGAAATCTCACAAGTTACATCTCTGATGAGGTTTCCAGTTCTCTTTGAGTCACATGGGCACTGATCTAACTACACTCTCGTGGTACTGGGAGAGTTCTGTATTGGGTCTTGGCTATCATCAGAGGGGTTGGGAAGAGAAGTACAGTAGGATGCAAATTAGCACAGATCTGTTGCCAAGGCTATAAGGAAGCCAGACTGCCAGAGGTCAGGAGACTTACAATGAAAAGCAATTGGCCTTTTCAGGTGCATGATTCACAGGGGAGAAACATGCACCTGGAAAGAGAGAGCAGAGATCTGTATACAACAGAGCCCCTGTTCAGTGGGGGTGCACACCGTCCGTTGGCTATACTGACTGGTGAAAGTGGAGGCCTGACTAAGGATTTTCAGAAACCTTTTATGAGGAAACACAGTGTTGAGAGAAAGGAAGATACATGAGCACAAAGCTCGGGAATCCTTTAAGTCCTTTTGGTCTTCTGGGAATTATGTAACTCCCATTTCCAATAGCGAGGAAAAACAGTCTTTCAGCTATTTTCTGTGGCCAGGCTTGGATACGAAATTTGAGACATTTCTCCATGCTCACATTTCTACCTCCCCATAACCTCCATCCACCAAGTTGTGTGTGGTGCCAGTGCTAACTAAGTGGTTCGAATTTTGTCTTAGAACTTGAAATTTGAATGTGTGCGGTGTTTACACACACACACACACACACACACACACGCACACAAGCACAATATTTTGGTGCTGGTCAAGTAGCTTCATTTCAACAAACCAGACCATTTCCTTTATCTGCTGTATCCATCTGTTAAGGAAAGGTTTGTGAGTAGTTAAAGAGGGCTTGTAGCTAGGACATGGATATTGTGGTAGGCACTGGGCATAGAAATGAAAAGGACGTGGATGTCTCTTTCAGGATGCTCACAGTCAGCTAAGGATGTGGCTGAGTTGGTAGAGTACCTGCAAGTACATGAAGCCCCGAAGTAAACACTTGGCACTGCATAAAACCAGATGTTGTGGCATACACTAGTAATCACAGCACTTGGGAAATACAGGTGGCAGAATTAGAAGTTCAAGGTGATTCTTGGCTGCATAGTGAACTGAATGGCAGTTTTCGTTGCATGGGTACAGAAAGAAAATTTCACACTCTTGAGGAAGAGTCTAGTGTGAGAAAATCCAGGATGGAATAGGGAAGAGGGACACTAGTGTCAAAGGAGTTTGCCCTTACGCATCGAGGACTAGGTTTTCCAAGAGACTAACCTCTGGTGACATGTGTTAATGACTCTTTTAGTGTTGTGCCTCAAACCCAAGCCTTATCACTGACTTCCTAGCAAGCCTATAAACATAGTATGTTATACACTAAGAAAATGAGTTTTTCCTCCTTTTTTTTTTCACCAGGAGATGGTTTTGATGTATTTTATAACCTTGTATAACTTGACTTACTAAGTATGAATCCAGGCTTTGACCCTAACAACACTGGTTAGAGTTCTAGTAAATTTATTAATATAAAGATACTACAGATCATTTGTGTGAAAATTGCAATCATAGGTAAACTCAAAGGGCAAAAGATGAAACTACCTCCACAACCTTTACTCAGATATACTTCTCATTATATCTATAATTATATACGGTTTTGTGTGTGTGTGTTTACTAAAGAAAGAATTGAGTGTCTCATGTATGGTAGGCATGTGTTCTAATGTTGTTACTTCCCCAACCAAGCCCACATTAATATGTGAAAACATATGTTTTCAGAAAAGTGTAACTTTCTTTTCTATCTCCTTTCTAAATGTGATTTCCTTAATACTTTGGGCTTTCACCTCAATTTGGGGGCTTCCTTACTGTTTCCTTAAAGGCCCCCTCCCCACCATGTTGCCTGTTTGCTGAGTGTCTGACCTCCATGTTGAGTTAAACAGCAGGGTCTTTTGTTATGTCTCTTCTCCATTCTCCTCCTCTAGGCAGCTGCCGAGGTTTTACAGCTTTCCTGACATGGGCCTTTGCTTTTAAAGTCTAATAAAATTGTTCTTGAGCTTGAAAGCAATAACCATGAGCACGGCAGTTGTTGTGGCCAGTATAGTATGTATTGGATGTACTGAGGTGAGCTCCTCTTGGTGTTTGTTTAGACAGTGTACATTAGTTCAAATATAGCAACAGGGCTGTGTTGATCTTCTAGCAGACTTTACGGCTCAGGAGTTACAAATAAGCATTGCTTAGGTATTGATCTTGCCTCTGTCACTTACAAGTTTTCTAAACTTCAGCTAATGACTTGGAAACCATGTGTCTCCATGTCTTTCTGTTCAAAATGAGAATGAAATATTATAACATCAGTCTCAGGAAGTTAAGATAATTTGACCAGTTAGCGCATATAATATTTGTAGAATAGGGCCACATGTCTAGTAGTGCTTGTAACACACTTAGCATTATCGTTATTTGTCTTCTGCTCTGATCATCTGCTCGTGATAAAATCTTGGAAGTAAAATGATGTGGTCACAGCACATGCTTGTTTTTAACATGCTTGATTCACCTTGCCAAATTGCTGAACAGAAGGGGCACAGTAATTTCCACTCCTATCAATTGTAGGGTATGATATGAATTGATCATAAGTATCCTACCCTGTAGTAGTGGAACACCATGGCAGCTCAGCAAACAGGACAAAGAGGCATTTTCATACATGTAAACAATTTCAGGCATCAGCAGAGGGAACCACAGTCATGGCCAGCACCATATTCAATTGGCAATGGAACCTTGAGCCCCTAAGCTCGGGTGTTTTTATTCTTTTAGAACTCCTCAGGTATTCTACTGATAGCACATGCAGATCATTAGCAATTAAACAATCCCCACAGAAATCCAACACCTGCAAACATTATGGAATGCCAAGACCGAGGCTAGTCCCTCGTCCAACAGTGCATAAAACATTTTATACATAATTAAAAATAAGCTTCGACAGTACTACCCTCCTCACTTTCTCTGAGGATGGAACTCAGAGCCTTGCACATGCATTGGTTCCCCAAGTTGGAATTTATCGCAATTGTGATTTAGTTTGTCATTGGTGTCCTGTAAGGATCAGGTAGATCTTTGTATACAAAGAGTTCCCCAAACACCATTCTCATTACACAAATGCTTCAAGAACAAGAACCAGCATGTATGCACTGCCTGAAAAGACAATGGTTGCTTAATAGATACTTTCTCAGTTAAGGACCTATACCCACACTGGGTAATTTTGTTTAAAATGATGGCTTACTCAAGCAAATGCATTCTTTGATTTTATTATTTGCGTCTTAAATTTGTGTATGGCATTAGTTTAATATTTATTTCTCTGATTAATGAGAGCATATTTTCCTAATTTCTATTAGATATCAATTTTTTGTGAATTCTCTGTTTTTACTATTTGCTGATTTTTCAGCTGTGATATTTGTTCTTCATTATTGATTATAAGCACTTTCCATGTATTAGATATATGAATCTTTTCATATCTAATGCTATCCTGAGTTTGTCATTTGCTTCTTAATTTTATATATGGTATTATTTCACATGTAGACTATTTAAAATTATATATGCAGATCTTACTCTTTATCTTCATAGTTTTGTGTTTGGTGCTATATCTTAAATGCCCTTTTAACTCCAAGATAGAATTTTCTTCTAGCTTTTAATGTTTTAGGGGAGGATGTTTGGGATTGAACCCTTTCCATGACTGGCAAGTACTCTACAAATGATCTACACCCAACCCCGTCGGCCTAAATATTTACACTTACCTATTTCATCCATCTGAAATTCATTTGGACTCAGTTTTTCCTTAAATCGCCGATAACTACCTCCTCATTTCACTTCTTATATAATTATCATATCTTCTTTATTGTATACTAAATTTGTATGTACATTAGCTACTGTTTCCGTGTCTCCTGTCCAAACTCAATAGTGTTCCCATTTAGGAATTATGCTGCTTTATCAATAATTCTTATTGTTTTAAGAAACCTTTAAGGCCAGGCCAGGCAACACATGCCTTTATCGTGATACTTCATCTGATATTTTATACAAAGTGCTCCAAGAAGGCTGCTACGGCTTGAATTTAAGCAACCAGGCAGCTAGTTAGTGGCAAGGCTATTGAAAAAAACTGGGGTTCTCTGTCTCCATGCCATCCACATACAAGATATGGGAATTCACTAAGATCCTTTCGTCTTATAAACTGGCATCCATGAGAGCATTTAACATACTTTGATAACACATTTTGATGCTGAATTCTTCTGAAATGTATTTTTTCCTTTCCCTTCCTTACTCCCCAATTTAAAGTTTTAAACAAATCTCTATCTGCCTCCATTGTGGACTTTATAAATATAAACGTTGTATGTAGTACATAGTATTTTACCAGAAAACTACAATAAGATAAATTTAGACTATGGTTTGAGCATATAATTACAGCATGTCGTAAAACAAAGAGAGTTAAAAATACAAAACTAAGCACACAGCAATAAATATTGTAAAAGATACCCCTTCCTTTACGGAAACCCAAAAGAATTTGCAAAAATCTCTATTTTTGCAGGAGAAGAATTTCATCTGGGATTGAAGTATAGAATCATGAACCTGAGGTGTGTTTTTGGATATGCTCAAACTACACCTTCTAAAGTGTTAACAGTCAAGGGACTACATGGCAGTACTTGGAATAGATATAGATACGGAGCCTATCATATTTAGCTTACTTGGCCTAAATCAGCTCCAACTAGCAAAGGCCAAAAATTATGTTCACCTCAAATGTACATGTTGGCCTCTGGAGAAATGTTTGGATTGTAACATTTACTACTCCGAGCCCAAGTGGTATGGTAATGGTCCAACAATGTGCAGATTCTGAAATAAAGATCTTTGATGGAGGCTCCTGCCAAGAAGTTCATATTGAATCAACAGAGATCATGCAAAGTTGAGACGTAATTATGCAGCCAGGATTCCGATCGGCACAGGAGAAGATTTGAAAAAAAAATGGGGACCCCATGATTTTATTCTTGTTTGAATAGGTTTGACATAGAAGCACACATTAGCATTCAAGAATGCTTTACATCTTGTCACAAAGGGAACTGTTTCTAGGAATAGCTGAGTGAGACTTCTGCCAATCGCAAAAAAGCAATTGCCTTAATGTAAGTAAGTCATGCACCACTGAGTCCCTACTGTTGAGTTATAGTAAAATGTTATGCCCTTCATCCTCATCAGCAAAGAACTGAACAACCTTCTGGCTATGTGCCATGCCATTAGGCATAAAGGAAGCTTATGAATATGGGGTTGGGCTTTCTGGTACAATTGAAGAAGTTGGAAATAAAAGTGAGATTTAGTATCACTCAGCCACTTGTGTATGGGTAAACTTTTCTCCATCTTTAGGTCTCAGCTTTCCTAAATGTTGCCTTTCTTGAGGAATAGAGACCATTAAAGACTTGATAAATATAAAAGTTATGACTTGATGCAGAGGAATACAAATACCTGATCTCGTACACACATACGCGGAGTGTAAAGTCCCTATTCTATTAGAAGCTTTGCTCAAAAAAGGATGCCTGATTTGTGGATCCTATAGATCCACAACAGATTATATAGGGGTGTGTGTGTGTGTGTGTGTGTGTGTGTGTGTGTGTGTGTGTGTGACATAGAAGGGGAGGATGAGGGTGAATATTGTCAAAGCACACAATATATTTGTATGACAATGTCTTTATGAAACCCATCACCGTGTACAGTGAATATATGCCAATAAAGGAAAAAATTAAAGTGATCTTTACAAGAGAATTATAGTTAGGAAGTCATAAAAGTTATGAGGACGGTATTGAGTTCATAAAAGTGAACAGGAGTCCCACAGTGTTTCCATTTTTAATGATAGGCTTTTCTACACATGGTGTGTGTGAACATGCACACATATGGATGCGTGAAATTTGATGACGAATGGAAAGTATTTAGCAAGCACTGAAAACATGATAGTTTTCTCATTTTGGTAAATTCAATAGTTATTTTTCATGTGGAAAGGGGGTTAATAGACAACTTAAGTTGAACTGTGAGGTTTCTAATATGTATGAGTTTTTTGAAGTATCCTGTATTTGTTATAGAAACAGATTTATTAAGGTTAGCGCATATTTACTGTTGAGCTATCTGTAGTAAGGGAGGCCTATAACTTTCCTGTTAAGTGGTGAATTTATGCATTTTTTAGTATGATAATTAAATGAAAAACAGAAGTGTGTCTATGTTTTTAGGTGCCTGAGAATAGCCTGGATGTTCTAACAGTCTTGCTGTGACTTTTCAGTTTTCACCAGCCAGCAAATTATCTAGTTTCCTCTGTAAAGTTTAGGTGAAGATCCAATATATCAGATAATTGTTTTGTACCCTGTGAATGTAATACTGTTCTTCAAAAGCTAAAATATTATTCACTAGATAATTATAGTTCAGATTTTAAATGGGATCTTCAATGGCTAATCTGCCTACAATTTTCCATTTTTATTTTATTTTATTTTATTTTATTTTATTTTATTTCAAGACAAGGGTTCTCTGTTGTAACACTGGCTGTCCTGGAACTCACTCTGTAGACCATGCTGGCCTCAAACTCACAGAGATCCGCCTGCCTCTGCCTCCCAAGTGCTGGGATTGAAGGCGTGGGCCACCACCGCGTGGCTAATTTTCCATATATTTTAACATGCAGTTGATCAATTTAAGTTCCATATATAAAAATGAAAGTACAGATTCATTATCTTGGCATAGCCAATCATCTTTTCCTTAATTAGGCTGTGTTTACAAGGCTGTTTTTTGTTTATAGTTATTTTTAAAAAATGATAGAAGAAAATGAAGTGATGTGTTGATAAGCTCTGGTATCTACATGAAGTTGGTGACCTATCTTAAAGTGGAATTGTTACCGAGTAGACCAGATCTCAGAAAGGTTAATGCAGGATTGAAAGAACATTTTTACTTTGTAGAGAAATCTAACCCTTGGCCTATAACAATCATTGCATTCCCTGCAAAGTTCTAGGAAGTAATCCCAGTAAGTACATTTATTCAGCTCTTCCTAAAAATGTGTCTTCTAAGTCAGTTTACCTTAATGCAGTTCCTAAAAGTCCAAAAATCCTGAAAGGCCTTTAATAAAAATCATTTAATAAAAAATCATTAATGAAAATCCCTACTCTGCTCCATCAAATTCCCTAGTAGCATGCTGTCTTGTTTGATATCAATCGTTCCTTGGAAGTTTTACTTCAGTTCTTAAGATTTGCAAAACCATTCACTTGCCCTTCTGATTCCCCCGGCCCCTCACTCTAGTCTGATATCTTGGAACTCAGCTTTCCCTACTGTTCTGTTAAGTTATTTTTCTACTGGTTCCTATGCCTTCTGTTTTCTTGTTTTCTATCTTCATTGCAAAGCTTCTTGAAGTAGAAAGGGTTGACCATTGCAAATCTGAAATAGTCTTTGCTGCACACTTGCTGAAGTATATTAAATTCTATTTTGAGAATGGTTTCTACCCTGAAATTTGCATTGTTCTTTTGCCTTTTTTATTTTAGATTCAGTCACCATTCACTACTCTTTTAGATATATTTGTATATATAGATACTATTGTTTATTGGTCCAGTTGTATGCTAGTGTTATATTATCTACTATAATGTAGTAACTATTATGAAACATAGACACTTTAAACATCAACCATTCCCACCTCCCCAAGATTCTGTGAATGATCTGGTTTCTACTCAATGAGGTTTCATTTGAGAATGCAATCATCAGATACCTAAATTCACTGTGAATTCACTTGCAACTTCAACCATAGTATGTTTTTGTCTACATGACAATACTATTCCACTTGGATGCTTATCAGATGCTACTTCATTTCCAAAAGGAACGAAGTGCCAGTCCTTTTAAAGCTTGTACTGTTATCTAAGAATACCACATTGACTGTATTATATTGCTCACAGGAAATACATATCTAGTCCAGGTACAAGAGGAAGGGAAATAACAGTTGATATGAGAAGCAGCATAAGTATATTGAGAGAAGAAACTGTTAGGATAACCTTTGAAGACTAGACACTATAGTGGGTTTCATTGAACAGGAGTTCTGTCACATTTGATTTTATTGTTTGGATTTGCATGACCTTTTTTTTTTTTTTAAAGAGAAGGCATTCAATTACTTGAATTCATAATTGAATTCATTATTTGAACTCATAATTCATTATTTGAAAATTTCATACATGTATATAATGCTTTATAATTTTAAAACTAACAATATTTTCAGTTTATTAAAGCCCAGACAATATTTAAACTCCCCAAATTGTCTCAAAATGTCTTTATGGTTGCGTATCAGTTTTTTTTTTAACATTTCTTTTTTTTTAAGTAAACATGATTTTTAATTATTTCTTTAACTTTTTAGATCATAATTCTTATTGTATTCTATTTATTTATGCATTTGTCCATACACTTGTTATGGTGCATGTGGTGAGGTCAACACACAGGAGTTGGTTCTCTCCTATAATGTTGGTCTTATCAGGCCTGACAACAGTCACCTTTACCAACTGAGACATCTTGCTGTCTCTATAATATGATTGGACCATATCAACTCTCTAATTCCCTCTTTAAGGGATCCTTTAAGAATCTCACCACCACACCCACTACCAACCTCATGTTATCTTTTCGTAGCCCACAGAGTCCAACCAGTGCTAACCTCATGGGTATAACACAATCCACTGGACCATGGCAACCTAACAGGTATCACTTTTCTGAAGAAAACTGTCTGTCTTTACCCCAATGGCCTTCAACCTCCAATAGCTCCTCAGCTACGAAGAAGTAGAGTTTCACAAACCCCTCTTGCTCTATGCTGGAATGTTGCCTGGCTTGATTGGCGCAGGTCTTGTACAGGCAACTATGGGTTCATAAGTACAATAGCCCTGATGTGTCCAGAAGATACTATTTCCCAGCAAAACCTCTTTTTCTAGAAGTGGATCACCCAAACCATAGTATTTGAATGTATAAATTCAAGCAAGAGGTCTTTGAATGGTAATTAATACTGGAAGATAAATGACAAAAGAACAAAGCAAATTTCTGAAACCATTTTCTAACTAGAACTTTATCTTTGTCAGCCCCCTCTTCTGCAGTCTTCTCTGAGCCATGTAAGGAGGAAGCATGATATGGATGAGACAGAAATATGTTTATCATTATGAAATAGAAATTCACTCAAATCTTTAACATTGTTTACTCATATTGAGATGTTATACTAATGAATTTTTAATATTTTCATTATGGTCTTTGATTCTACATATTGTGCCAGCAGACTGTTGATCAACATTAATTAACTTTGGCTGCATGGAGGTGGCCAACTAATTAAATTAAAAAGTGTGAGGGGCAGAAGGAAGCTAACATTCATCTATCCATTTATTTATTCATTTACTCATTCATTCATAGATGGATGCTAAAATAAGACTCAGCTATCCTAGTTTTAGCTGAGGCTCTAGAAGACCAAAAATAGCACCTGAGTCTTAAAGTCAGGTTTTTTCAGAGCAGGATTTACAATGGAAACTTTTGAAACTTGTTTGTAGCCCATCAGTAGTCTTTAGGATATTAAAAAGATTGAAGTCTATCTCTCTCTCTCTCTCTCTCTCTCACACACACACACACACATGAGAGGCAGGGAGAGAGAGAAAGAGAGAGAGAGACAAGTAAAGAAACACAGAGAGACAGAGACAAGAGATAAGAACAGAGAGCGATAGAGAGAGACAAAGATAGGGACACAGAGAGAGATAGAAAGAGAGACACAGAGGGAATATCAATGAATTCCTGAGCAGAGAGTTACTAGAGTGTTATGGTTGCCACATCTTTATCTTGACCCGTTTAGGTGGATGTTATTTTCACAACTTATGTCAAATAAACAGACTTCCAAAAGACCATTTTGAGGACTTGATTTATTCCTTAGAGATAATGAGACATTGAAAATAGGAACCTGAGAAATCATGAATATATATATTTTTTCGAGAAACAGGGTTTCTCTGTTGTAGCTCTAGCTGTCCTGTAACTCACTCTGTAGACCAGGCTGGCTTTGAACTCAAAGATCTGCCTGCCTCTGCCTCCCAAGTGCTGGGATTAAATGTATGCACCACCATAGCCCAGTTTATATCTATGGTTTTAAGAAGAGGAAAGGATGGGAGAATGAGCAATAGCAAGAATCAGAGACACATAGAAAGATGATTATGATGATTTGCCTTTGTAGAATGGGCCAGTGTGGATCTTCAGGGTAAAGTCAGCTTGGAACATTTTGTTTGTTTGTTTGTTTTTTTGAAACAGTGTCTCATGTAATCTTAGGTGACTTCCAACTTACTGTGTAGCCAAGGATGATCTTGAACTTCTGACCCTTCTGCCTCAATATATAGAGTTCTGGGATCATAGGTATGTACTGCTATGCCCAGTTTATTCTGTGTTTAGGATTGAAACCTGGACTTTGTATGTGTGATAGGCAAATACTCTACCAACTGAGATATATGGCTACTCTCAGCTTAAAGAAATCATATTAAAGGTCCAAATGACAACCTGAAAGAGAAGTCAAAGTGGCCCAGCAGGAGGTGAAACACAAGAGCCCTAGATCTGAAGCATGAAGTCATAAATAGCCAACCAGAAGAATGGAGATATACAGCCTGATGGAATGGAAGTAGTCCAGAAGTAAATGTGTAGTAGTGACCTCCTATGTGGACTCACTAAGAAGACATGAGGTCATATTCATAGGTGCAAACCTTGCCAGACCTTAGCAGAGGGAATTGCCATCCTGGCCAGCACCATACTGGACAGTGGAACTCCGAGCATCTAAGCTCAGGTGTTTTTATTGATTCAGAATTCCTCAGGTGTTCTACTAATAGCATGTGCAGATCATGAATAATCAAACACCCTCCCCCACACAGATGCATACACATAAATCCAACACCTGAAGATAATAGAAAACTCCAGGACTTAGGTAGCCCCCTCACCTAGCAGTGCACAAAACAATTCTTTTATATATAACTACAAATAAACTTACAGCCAGAAGAATGGAGATATCTACCCTAGTGGAATGGAATCAAGAGTCCAGAAGTAAATCCACCATACCTCTCTGGTTGATTTTGACAAGGATACTACTGCCTTAGTTCCTTTTCTATTGCTGTGCTAAGACACCATGATCAAAGAAATTTATAGAAGACAGAGTTTTATTGGGCTCACAGCTTCAGAGGGTGAGTTCATGACTGTCACTGTAGAAGGCATGGCTGCAGGCAAGCATGCATGGTGCTGGAGAAGTTGCTGAGAGCTTATATGTTCAGACAACATCCACAAGGCAGAGAGGGGTGATAACTGGGATTGGCATGAGCTTTTGAAACCTCAAAAGGGTGACTCACCTTCTCCAATAATGCCCCACTAATTGGGACCCAAGCACTCAAATATATGAGCTTGTGGGTACATTCTTATTCAAACCACCACAGATACCAAGACCATTTAATAGAAAAATGCTAGTGTATTTAGAGAATGGTGTTGAGAACCTGTATAGGCCCACTCAACAGAATGAAATTGGATTTTTTTCTCTTATTATATACAAAGCAGGAGTCAAAATGGGGTACACTGGTATATCTACGTAATCCCAGCTATCTGGGGGCCTAGGAAGGAGGATCACATCAGTCCAGGAGTCAGTTCAGGCTGGTCAATTTAGTGAAACATCATCTACAATTTTTAAAAAGGGGAGGGGAGGTCATTGTCTGAAATATAAGAGTGAAAGCTATAATTTATTACCTTTAGAGGAAAATAGTGATTCATTTTGATGATGTTGGATTTGACAGCTAATTCTTAACTATGCCTGCAGAAGCATGAGCACTGAAAGATAATAAATACATCTGACTTCATCAAAATTTAAAACTTTTATCTTTCAAATGCTACTTAAAGAATGGCATATAGTGTTTGCAGATCATATATTTAATAAAGGATGTATACGGGCTGAAGAGATGACTCAGTGGATAAGAATATTTGCTGGTCTTGCAGAGGACCCAGGTTTGGTTTATAGCACCTACCTACATAGTGAATCATAGCCACCTGTAACTCCAGTTCCAGGGGATCCCATACTTGTTTCTGGCCTCAAGGGTACTACATACATGTGGTACACTTACATACTCACAAGCAAAATGCTCATACACATAAAACAAAAATAAAGTAAATATTTTTTAATTTGTAGGATATAGGAAGTTTATTCACAGAACAATAATAAAATGATAGCTCACATTAAACATAGGCGAATGCACTAAGTAGTCTTTTCTCTGGGAAAGATACTTAGCATTGTTACTTAAAACTGCAATAAAATATCACATTACATTTAAATGAAGAAAGAATATAGTGCTGGTAAGTCTATGCAAAAATTGGTCCCCGTGTACCCTGCTGGTGGGTATAGAAAGTGGTACAATTCCCGAGGAAAAGTTCAGCCATTCCTTGAAAAACTTAGCAGAGCATTAACACTATAAACTCACAATTGTGTTCACAGTATTGTACCCATGAGATCTGAAAGCATCATCTGCAAAAAAACTTGCACATTAGGAAGCATATTTTATTTATAACAAACAAAACATAGAAATAACCAGACTATCCTCAATTGTTTTATTTTTAAACCAATGTTACTTCACTACACAATGGAGTATTTTTGAATGATTAAAAGTCATTATACCAATGCATGTTACAACACAGATAAAAATTTAAAACATTATACTAACATAAGGAAGTACAAAAGAACCACATTATGATTCTATTAACATGAAGGTTCAGAATAGAAAAAATAGAATTATAAGGTAGTTTAGTGGCTGCTTACAGTCGAATATTAAGCAGGCGGAATAGACATATGATAATGCAAGAATGGAGAACCATTTTTAAGGTGAAAAATGTTCTAGAAGAAGTCACCATTAGTTGTTCATATCTGTGACTATATTACAAGGCACTAAATTATACATATTAAATGGATGAGTCGTATTGTGTCTAAATTATGTTGTAATAAGGTTGCTAAAAATTAGAGGTAGGCCAGAGGGGTAGCTTTATCCATGAAGTGGCTGGGGCTGCTCAAGAAGCTGCTAAAGCACACCAAAGGAGAGAACTGTCTCTGAGACTGCACAGAGTCAAGGGTTCCACCACAGTTTGTAACTGACCAGCTGTGTCCAATCTCCCCAAGCCTCTCTCACCTTGGGTTTGGCCTTGGAGCTACTATCACGCAAATATCTGAGATTAGAGTGTTTCAAGCACTGTGCAAAAAGCCACAGAGGAGAATATGCACGACACGCCGTCTGTAGAGCAAAATGAGCAGTGGTGATAAGGGTAAAGAGACAGAGTGAGGAGGGCCAGCGAAGTCACATGTAACAACGACCATAAATTATTTCCCTTCTATATTCGGGCCCTTGCAATTGTATATAATCCACATAATGGTAAAAGTAGGCCAGACCAGCTCCCCACCAGCAAAATGGAAATTGATATCTTTACTCTTTAAATCTGGCTTGGCACCATGACTTGCTTTGTCCAACGGGCGTTAACAAACATGGCATAACCAATAGTTTGAAACACATGTGGGCACTGGGATTTGCTTTCTTGTTGTTCTTGGAAGCTCAGATTAGTATGGTAGATGATTAGAGACACATGACCCGGTTGTCTCTGTTATGTTCATTGACACCCAGCCAAGTCCCAGACACATGAGGCCACTGACTAGAGTCAACTACAGATGCATGTAGAGGCTCAGACAAGACCAGCAAAAGAACCATGCAGCACAACCGAGTCCATATCACTGACCCACAGAATTGTAAAATAAATAGCTGTTTTTCTAACATTGCATTTGAGGGAAGCTTATTATATTCTAAATCTAATATAGTAAATATTTAGAAAGGCCTCTCAGGTGTACCTCTTCTCTGTGCCCAAATCTAAAGACGCAAGAGTGACTCCCAGGTTCCCATGTCCTAAAGCCCAGCTCATAGGATTTAGGGTTTAACCCTCAGCTAATAATAATGGATGGGCATTTTATAGGAGCATTTTCTGTGTTGAACAGTTTCCTTGGCAACCAAACATATCTTAACTGTGAAGCAGCAGCAGCAGCGGTATGTGGATTAGTCTGTCCCCTAGGAGGGCGTGGATTTTAATAATGAAAATTACATCAGCTATCATTTCTTGAGCTCTTGGCATAGCCTGGGCACCTTCATTTGCATTATTTCATGGAATCCTCATAAACTACCTTGAAAAGTAAGAAACTCTTTTTGTTTCCATGTCCAGATTGTAATTCAAGGAAGTGGAGTGACTTGTCCAAGCTTATATACGCAATAAGCAGGAGAGTCGGGATCCAATTTTGATCCGCCTGACTCAGTAACCCAGACACTTCACTACAGTACCAAAGGGATACTCTAGTCTAGTGAGACATACAGGCTCACCCAGAAGTTTGCAATTGGTGACCTGCTTTTTCTTGCCGACGCTAATCAGTCACCTCAAGACAAGCCTGAGCGATCCACTGCAGTTCAGCCACATGCTTGTTCTCGCGCTTTGTACCACCATTCCATCTGCAGCTGTGGAACAGCTGGCTTAACCCTTTCCTTCAGTAGGCGATCTCAGGGGAAAGGAGGGGCCAAGGGCTGCTCCTGGAGAGGCCTGGCAATACTTTTACTCTTCATTAAAAGTTTATGTGCATTATACACTTCATTATATGCAATTGGGTTTCTTATATGGCACTCTAGTGCATAAATGGCTCCCTAGACACATCTATGCATTTCCATTGTTATAATATAAAGCCTGGCCAAGGCACAAGGCAGACGTGTTATTCAGTTATTTCTGGTGCACTAACCAAATCCAGGGGTGTCTTTACTTTCCATTCTCCACAGGATTGCTGGCTGGCTGGCACCTGTATTTCTATTGGTCAAAACCTTCATGTTGTGAGACTGAATGGTGAAGATTTTAAGAAAGACCACTGATGAGAAATCACTCCCCTTTCAATTTATTGACAATTGGCTTGGGCTAATTTGTGCTTGTGAGTTTTTTTTTTTAATTTTCTTTTCTTTTTGTGTGTGTAGTGTAGTGTCTATGTATACACACACACACACACACACACACACAATGAATCTCAGGGACCTGCCTGTCTCAACCTTCTCCAATGCTAGCATTAGAGACAATCAACATTGTACCTGGCCCTTTTAATGTAGGTGGTGCATATCCAAATTCAGGTCCTCAACTGAGCCATCTCTCTAACTAACCCTTATGCCTAGTTTATACACCATGACTGTTGATCCTAAAAGAACTAATATTTTTAGATCGAGAGGCAGTAAGGTCACAAGGATTTTGTACTTTTGTGGGATCATAAAGAGATACACATACATACTTGATTCATTCATGAATGAATAGTTATTTATTTTCAAAGATCATTTCCTGTACTATGGTCACAGATTAGTATACAAATCTGCTGTAATGACCCTGATACTATGAGAAGACAGATGAAAGAATCATGTGTGGAAAAAAAGTAGCTGATAAATAGAATTCTTTGCCTAAAAGTTTGTTGGTTTAGGATGTTTAACGTAATGAAATCAAAATGGCTTAAGCGTCACTTGGGAACCTATGTGTTCAGGATGGTAGTGCCTTTGTGAGCCTGGTATTGTCAGTGGAGGATGGCTGATTTGCCCAGTTCTTCTGGTGTTCAGTACAGCTATGAGTGCAATAGTTAAACTATTCGATTTGGACCATTATTTTCTTCAATGTTGGCTTACTATAGCAGTTAGCCCACCCTTACTGATGCCCTTTCACAATGGCCTGTGAGTATTTATAATAAGTTGATTGTTGCCAATTTTCTCCATCTTCACCCCCCCCATGATAGGCCCTCTTTACATCCCTCCTGGACTTCCACAGCAGCTTTCTTTCGAAATGTTTCCCTCTTTGCCTCTTGCTCTCTTGATTAAGTGGAAAGCTACTCTACAGAAAAAATTTTTTGGAGGAAATCCACTTTGGGCTAGAGGACTAGCACGGAAGCAGCTTCTGCTTTTGCCCTTGATGTAGGGAGTAGTGCCTGGCCTTGTGTTATCTTGTTATGCCATGTCCTGATTGAATGGTAACACTGGTGGGAATGTTCTTTTTTGGGGAGAAGCAGAGGTGGGGGGTTGGTGGGTGGGGGTGGGAGTGGGGGTAGATCTGAGTGGAGCTGGGGGGAGTGGAGAGAGGGGAGGAGTGGGGTTAGGATGTATGAGAGAAAAAAACTAAAATTAAACTAAACCAAGCTAAAATAAGATAAAATAAAAAAGAAAGAAAGCAGAGACTACTGCCTTGAGAGAGAACTCTTCCAGTGGTAAGCTCCCTTCTGGTACTCTTCCCTAACAGGCTACCTCCACATTCTGTCTCTGCTCAGGGTAGTTTGTAAACAGTCCAAAGCAGTGGGACACCACCCAACTGGAATCATTTAACTTTTCTCTATTTTAAGGACCAGATTTTTCTGCAGGTGAGAAACAGACACAAAAAAATTGGAGAGAATTTTCAAGAATTCTCTAAAGTCACAGCTAAGTATATGTCAAGAGAGGAATACCAAGGCTGTTTAAGATTTTCAGAGACAAAGTGCTGTGTTTTGGAATCAAATTCTCTCAGGAGACTGCTGCTGTTGTTTATGTTGTGAACTAGAAAGCATTTTCTTCCCCTATGCTTTTGTTTGGAAGTGACTCAGGATTTTTTTTTTTTTTGGTCCCTTAGATCTGGGAAAGAGTTTTGATTCTCCTATTTCAATTTTCCTCAGACAAGGGCAGAATGATAAAGGGCACCCAAGCTTTAGTTGAACCCCACCCCCAACCCCCAGGATTTCCAGATAAGGAGATACAGCAAGTCACTGTTTCATTCTGAAATGCCTACCCTTTGTGAATTGATTGGAGACTTGTAACTATCCTGGCAGGAGGGAAGATGATTAAAGGGAGGACACTTGCGCCCCTTTCTTTGGGTATCATATTGAGACAATAGACCCCAAGAAATTGGAATTTACCCAGAAATCTTGTGGTGGAAAAAGAAAAAATGTAGAGGCCCTGGTCCTAGGCAGGGTAAGACCTTGTCTCCCAGAAAGAGATTTCACACAACTCTGACAACTTGCAGGGAAGAATGGGATCAAGACATTTATGGGTCAATTGTATGCAAGACAATTTAACTAGGATGGACTAGTTATTTATACCACTCAGCTTCTATTTATTTATTAGATAAGGTCTCACTATATAGTCTTGGCTGGCCTGGAACTCACAGAGGTCCACCTGCCTCTGCCTCCCAAGTGGTGGGATCAAAGATATGTGCCACCATGCCAAGATTTGCCTTTTCTTTAAACCTAAAGCTCATGCCAGTACCCTAGTGGTGGATTTGGGGTTCACTAGAATTCTTTCTTTGTTCTTCTTCTCAATGTGGTCACATTGACTAAATCCTCCTTCTCTGCTCTTCACTATTACTGGTCTCTTTAATTGGCTTATTGAGGATGGGCAGCTGCGCCTAGCTTCTGAGGCCTGCTGGAATCCAAACTCTGATCCTAACAATTCCAGTAGCAAATAGGTGCTGAGGCAGGGTTAGTTAAAGGCAAATGGCGGGGCTAAGAAAATGATCCCCTAAAATATAGCAATTTGACATTCCAAAGCCTTTAAACTGAAAGACATTTGTAGATCCTTAGAAGATGTCCCTGACCTCAAGCTCTCCTGTACTCTCATTTCTTTCCAGATGGTATTCATAGTTACTAGCATTTATCTTCCTCAAAGCAAACTATAGAAACTGTAAGGTTTTTCCCCAGAAGATTGCCATAACGTCTAGACATTTAATATTTACCTACCCTTTTATGGCAGGAGCCATCCATAAAGAAACTCTCTAGCTAGGTGCGGTGGCTCACACTGGTAATTCCAGCACTTGGGTGAGTGGTGGCCATAGTGAGTTACAGGTCAATATAGGTTACATTGTGAGAACCCATTTAACCAATACTCTTCTAAAACATAAATTCTCTAGTGTATATTGTCTGGTCATCAGTCTTAGATCCTTGTTCCAGAACGGTCTTGCCCAAGAGCTTGGGGGAAGATACGCTAAGCATTGAGGCTAAGCAGACTCTGAACAGACAGGTTTCACGAGGTTCCCCCCTCAGGCCATTGCCATTAGATTCTACTCTTTCTTTGTCTTGTCATATAGCTGTGTAGTTACCCATATGTCATCAACTTAGATTTGTTGCTTAGGCAGAAGACTAGACAGTTTCCTGTGAACCTCATTTCTGAAGCCTCCTGCGTTGTGTGAAGCCTTGATGAGATGAATGTGTTATGTTTTCCTCTTGTCTACCTGCCTGATATTATAGGAGTGTTGGCTGTGATCTTTATGACGAGTCCTTGAGAAGAAGCATCATGCACCTTCGATCCCACTCGATGCAAGGAAAAAAAATCATATGGCACAACTAGTACTCTGCAACATGGAGATTAACAAACATTTCCTGTAAAGGACTCCATATCTAAGAACTTCTAAGCTTTATATATCATGCTATTTCTGTCCCAATCATTCAGCTCCACTGTTGAAGTAGGAAAGCAGCTTTGGGCTACATAAACAGATGGACAAGGATGTATTCTAATAAAATGTTATTCACCCAAACAGATGGTTGTCAAGGTTTGGGACATGGGCCATAGTTTACTAAGCTGTGTTTCTGAGATAACTGAAGTCAAGACTAGGACAAGGAGGTGACTCAGGATCTTGAGCTAAACAAATCTGGGATTCATATTGTCTGTAATTCCATACAATGGCATCACAAACAAGGCTCCTGTGGATGCCAGAAAGAAGAAGTGAGGGGCATTAATTTGACCTCTTAGTGACATTCACATTAATTTGACCCCTTAGAGAGATGAAGAGTGTAGCAACAGAATCTGTGGATTCCCATTGCTTACAAACCTGAAAGACATGGCATGGGGTAGGGTGAGGGGAGAGGCAACCAAGTTAATCCATGATGATTTATATTTTCATATGTCATCAGAAGAGTTCAACTCAAGGTGAGGTAATTGAACTACCGTGACCCCTTGACCTTGTTATGTCATCAAAAGGAACTGCTTTTGGCCAGAAAAAAAAGGTGAGTTCCTTCATAGTGATTGACCCATTACTCAGAAGCCTCTAGCTTGTCGCAGTTATTTATGCAATTTAAAATATGTCAGTGACAGTTATCTAATGCCACAGTTGTGTGTAGGGTGTGTGTGATGTACCTAAGTGCAGGCCAGCTCTATAAACCAGTTCATCTCTTTATTCCTTGGGACCAAACCATAGCTTTGTCAAAGGGTAGGATAGTAAGCAGCCCTCTGGCATGCTTAGCCTAAATGTTGTGGTCGTTATCACACGTACATTGGCACAAAGGAGAGTATGACGTACGGAAAGCTGCCCACATCCCACATGGGAATGACTGAACAGGCACTTGATGTCTCCCATCTTTAGAAATCAAAGCTACAAATGCTTGCTCGCGGTGCAGTGAGGAGAGGGATCTGCATTTACTAAACAAAGTAATATCTTGAATGCTTCCTAATTCTAGGTGGGGAAATGTATTTAGCAGAGGCAGGCCTTTATTTAATTATCCCCTATGTAAAGATTTCTTGTCTTCTGCAGCTACATGGCTTTAAGAGACTGCTGGGTACCTGAAGACCAGCTCCTACTGGGACTAATTTCATCCAGACAGCTCCAAGCATGTTCATTAGGCACTGATTAGGTTTCACACAGGTGGAGAAGGTTAGGGGCACAGATAGAGAGGCGGTGCTGATTATGTTAAGCATAAAACACCATCTGTTTCCTAAGTAAGACAAGGGACTGCATCCACACTTCTGGAGGGACAGACACCAGGTCACTGCTGAAGCCGCTGCTCCCTCCTTCCTTTTCTTTCATTGAATTCACAAGTCCCAAAACAAGTTAGTAAAAACGAAGAAAAACACCAGCTCATATATCTAAAGGCTGCTGAAAAAGATGCTAAGTTTCCTAACCATCCTATTTAGGCTTACTGATCAGAATGAATAAGAGTTTTGTGTGTGTGTGTGTGTGTGTGTGTGGTGTTTTCCCCCCTAATGCAGGCATTGTACTTGGCATGATAATAGAATTACTACATTGATTCCTTTTCAATGTAAGGACTCTCCCTGCCCAATAGCCTTCCTAGTTAACTGGACACTTAAAAGGCACTTTCATATGGTTTTGTTTGGAACCGAGGAATGCAAATGAGCTGACATACAGATCCCCCTTTTCTAACAGAAAACAAACAGCCCAGAGCCACGTGCATAAACATTTAGAGGGAAAGGCCGCATGAGCTGATTGGCACTTGAGCTCACCTGATAAGGGGGTCATACTTTGTAACTGGCGCACACAGAGTCAGGCGCTCACAAAGCTGCCTTCTTCTCGGCCACTCTTCAAGAGCCAACCACTCCACCACCTGTCCTTCCCCTGTTCACTATTCCTCTTCGCTTCCAAAGAAAATGTCCCCACTCAGCAGGTGGTGGTGGTTGTGTGTGTGTGGGGGGAAGACGACCAGTGTGGGATGCAGGGCTTGTTCGTCTCCTCTTCAATCTATACCCTCATTGGTTTAGAGCCCTATCTTTTTTTATTATGAGAGCACAACAAAGCCGGCTGGAAGCCAATCAGCACGATTTCCTTCCTCACGCCAGGCGAATCAAGGCACAGGCAGTCTTCCCCTGGAGGTAAGAGTAGCGCACCATTCTAGGGTGATCATGATAGGCTCTAGTTGTGTGGGTCCAAGATAAGACAAGAAGCCTGGCTTTGAGTGAGTGAGGAAAGCCATTTGGTTATGTTCACCTTTGTGAGCTTGTCTACTGCGGCTCTGTTGGCTGTCTAGGGTAACTGGTCTCCTGAAGAGCGAGACCCGTTTGCACTGAAGGTAGCTGCCAAGGGGCAAAAACAGCTGTCACACAGCTGTCCAGAGCATTCCAAAATTTGGAGGCTGGTGAAAAATAATGAACCTTCCTACTTCAGTCCTGCAGCTCAGTGGTCCTGGTCACTACTGGGTAGTGGATATTTTATATATGTTTAAAGAATGACCTCAGTAAAAACATTCCCTAAATTAGAAATCAGTTTTTCGGTTAGGAGATGACATGGGTTGCTCTTAGATAATACGTAACAATGTTACTTTACATCTAGCACTCTGGACCTTCCAACATAAACTTTACTTCAATCCTCTGTCTCATTACCCAATCTCAGAGGAATCCAGATTTAGCAACTGGTGAATAGGGTCCAGTCTTATCTTTGCACCCATGACATTGCTTCTGACTGGAATGACTACTGTGTCTTCTGGTTTTTTATTATGTCTCAAATGATTTTTCAGATGACTTTTAAGCTCTCCTGAAATCTGTCAGCCTTTTTAAACTGCTCCTCTTCTCAATACTTCCTGCCATTAGCACGTGGCCTCTGAGGTTGTTTACACATACTTCTGATGTTTTTATTTTTTCTTTTCTTTTTGAGACAAGATTTCTCTATTGTAACTCTGGCTGTCCTGGAACTCACTCTGTAGACCAGGATGGCCTGGAACTCACAGAGATCTGCCTGCCTCTGCCTCCCGAGTGCTGGGATTAAAGGCATGTGCAATCTATCAACGTGGACAAGAATCTAAAGTTTGCTGCATGGCACACACATATATATGTATATACACATGCTTATCTCAATCATTCCTTTCAAAAATTTCATGACAGCAATTACACACTGTCTTAATTTCCTTTCCTGTTGCTGTGATAAAATACCCTGACAAAAGTTCTTCAAGGGATAAAGAGTTTATTTGGTTCACAACTCTAGCTTATAGTCCATCACTGTCGCAGAAGTCAAGGTGGCTGGAACTTGAAGTGACCAGGCAGATCATCTCCACAGTAAAAAGCAGAAAGCAATCAGGTGAGGAATGCATGCTACTGGTTGGTTTACCTTTTCCACTTTTATATAAACCAGGATCCCTTGCTCAGGGAAAGATGCCACCCACGGTGGGTAGGTGTTTCCAAAAATCAAGATAATGTCCCACAGACATGACCAAAGGCTAAACAATTCTGGACAATCCTTCACTGAGAGTCTTTTCCCAGGTGATTATAGATTGTGTCAGATAAACAATTAAAACTATATATCACACACATTTTATAGACAAGCAAAACTGAGGCTCACACAGGGAAATGATTTGCTTGGGTTTACCCCTCCACGAAGTGATAGTTCTGGATTGGAATTGCTCTTGGTCTGATCACATAAAGATTTTTTTCCACTATAATTCAACCTCCCCAAATCTAGAATGCCAAGGTTGGGGCTAGAAATGCAGGAGTAGTGATCCAGAAAGAGTGGATTTTAATTTTTGATTAGTCAGCCTAGTGTGATTTGATGAGCCCTTAGTATTTAGCAAAGCACTAACACACACTATATTGATGCTGGATTATACAGAGACAATCAATATCAAGCCCTGACCCACAAGAGCTCACAGTCTCACAGAGGAAATCATATCTATTGAATGACCTTTGGATAACAGTTGGGCTGTGAAAAGCTATAGGTTTTCTGGAGAAAGAGGAAGCTTGATTTTGACTAAAATAGGTAACATCAACTTGAAAAGGGATGAAACTAGGTATCTTTCAATGGAAGTATCGTATTTCTTACAATTAGCCATTTGGGCTGGGAAAAAAGTTGGAAAGTTAGAGCAAATTGACAGAGAGAGAGAGAGAGGAGAGAGAGAGAGAGAGAGAGAGGAAGATTTGCTTTAGCACTCAGCACCACTATCTGACTTAGAGTTGGGTACATAAAATCCTGACTGGAGAAGTGCTGTCTTCCTCTTTTACAATGCTTACAGTAGAGTTCAGTGATGATGATTCTCGTAGTCAGCTCATGTGATGAACAGGCTGAAGAGACCAATCCCAGTAGCCTGTAAACCTCCCTCTTTCTGAATCAGTGAATTGTTATAGGCTTTGGTTCCACAGCGACACCATAGATCCACTTTTTATGCCTTCTTCATTGCTGTTTAGAAAGTTCATAAAAAGGGAAATAAATTGCTGGAAGTCACTCAACAAGGCAGATTATAATCCATAATGAATTTCTCTGCAATTGATGTAACAGTTCTTTGGGGGAAGAAATAGGTATCTGTGTGTCTGATTCTCAGTTTCTTCATCTGTCAAACAAGGAACAGAAAATCCAAGAGTCCTATCATTCAACTTTCCCCCATCAATCTTCGAAAATAGAGAATTAGCAATTTCCCTTTATCACTAATTAGTGTCTGAGTCTACTACCTACCCCCAAATGGAGGTTAATCAAAGGATTACAAGCTAACTCTGCAACTGATGGGTAGAAAACTGACCACAGTATTT
Source organism: Cricetomys ansorgei (assembly GCA_026225945.1). Taxonomy (NCBI): domain Eukaryota; kingdom Metazoa; phylum Chordata; class Mammalia; order Rodentia; family Nesomyidae; genus Cricetomys; species Cricetomys ansorgei. The sequence goes on along the minus strand of JAMJFZ010003018.1, from coordinate 1,800,414 downwards.
CCCTTGGAGTCAATTTCTTACTGCTAGGCACTAAAAAAAATAACATCTCCTGGAGGCTGAGAGGGCGAGAGGCCAAAGCGATCATTGATTCCAATAGCCTTAAAATATAGCCTTGGCTAGAGCTTGAAAGACTTGACATTTTCTTGGGGTCCAACAGAGAGGAAAGAGGAGTGTTAATTTGTTTTAAATGAAAATATAAATCTGTCCTTTGGAGATTGGATCCTTTCCTTTGGCTCTTCTACAGTTTGAAATGAAATCGTTAAGAGTTTATGTTACTCTCTATGCCATCCAGTAGTTGTCTTAAAAGGTTCAGCCTTTCATGAGAACTAGGTTTGTATGCTCATTCAATACATACTGATTTACTAAGCACCCTAGTAAGCCTTGGGACTCTTCTATTGGCTTGTACAGGTTTTCTGACTCCCTGTAAAGTCTTCCTATAATTTAATGACATCATAGTCTTTCAACACTACATTAGATCAGTTTTGTGGATGCTTCTATCTTGTTTGTTAACGTTTGAGATGGTGGCTACTTCTATGACTACACTAGAACAACACAGAAAGTAGATTTATCTTCAATATTTGTTTCTTCAGGGAGAGACCCAACATCTACTTTGTCAGTATTACCACCAAGCCCAATAGCAAAGAAGATGTCTTCTACTTGTAGAAGCTCTTAGTTGAGAAAAATATATTTTACTATTCCTATTAGATGACAACTCAAGGACAGGATTTTCCTTACTTGAACATTCACAAAAAACAAAATTAAACATTGGAAAATGGACACAGGTTGTTTTCTATTAATAATCTCCCTAACTTATCCCAGCTTTTTAGATACAGATCTAGAGGGCAAGTGTGTAAAGCAAGAGTACAGGTGAAGAGAATGGGATGGAGGGGAGATAGAGAGAGGGAGAGAGAGAAAAAGAGAGAGAGAGGCAGAGAGGGGGGGAGTCATACATGGAAAGATGTGAAGGAATGAGAAGGTTTCTATAGGTACGTGCTTTTTTATATGCCAGATGTTGTTACAGGTCCAGATGATACAGGAGTGAACAGACACATCAGCCACAATGCTTACTGTCATTTACCTTATAAAAAGCTCAGTGGAGGAAGACAGGCACAAAGTAAGATGAGTAAATGAGTGGCATAGTGTAAGTCAGTTTTAAGTGTATATATGTATAAATTGGGCAGGTCGACTAACAGGAACAGGACAGAGCTTGCCCTTTTATATAAGGTTGATTGACATTATAACATTTATGTCACTTCCCAGTCATTTCCTAACTCATAGTTCAGGGTGATGAAATAAAATTCAGTATGGTGTCATCAAACTTCAGGATGTATAAAGATGAGACATGGCTTCTGGGAAACAGTAACTCCTATACTGGCAAATGCCCACAGCCTCTCTATATAAATGCATATTGTGGTAAGGGACATACCCAAGCACATGGGAAATGAAAAACAAATCTAAGAATACAGAATCCAGATCTAAGAATCTTTTTTCTTTTTCTTCTTCCTTTATTTATTTATTTAGTTTTTTTTGAGACAGGGTTTTCTCTGTTGTAACTCTGGCTGTCCTAGAACTCACTCTGTAGACCAGGCTGGCACTGAACTCACAGAGATCCCCCTGCCTCTGCCTCCTGAGTGCCAGATTAAAGATGTGCCCCACCACCGCCCAGCTTCTTCTGACTTTTAATCCAGCATCTTTCACATTACCCATGTGCCTCAGGACACAGACATTGCTTTTCACTCCCTTTAAAAAACGAGTGTACCTATGACTTCCAGAGCTGTTTACAGGATTGAGTGTATGTGAATCTCTCAGTAAATTAGTTGCAAATGATGTAGCACAGCCCACTCCCAGCAGATCTTACTTCATGAACCCTTCTAGGCTCTCAACCCTGACAAGTTGAGTGACTTTAATCCAAATTTAGTCCCAAGTCTTTTTCAGATTTCAATTTCTCAGCAAAGGCTACTTTTTAAACTACACTATTTTGTCGAGTGAACTTGTCATATTTTCTTTAAGTAACTAACCATTTTTCTATCTGTGTTCTCTTAGAATTTCTTTCTCTATTATGGGGCAGGTGAACATTCATTTGGATTAGAAATATCTTGAGGGGACAAATACAATGGCAACGAAGCTGAAAGGGAATTTTGAAGGTAGATGATAGGGGAGCTTTAAAGTCAGGCTGAAGAATTCAAACTTAAACCTATAGAAAATGAACAGCCCTTTTAGACTTACCAGGAGAGAGCTAATGTTATCAGATTTGTTTTTTTCCCAAGAAGATGAGTCAGACACAATTGTATAGGAAAGATGGTGTGAGCAAGTGCTGACAGCAGGATAATAATTTTCGCAGATATTTTTAGGACTGTAGGCAAGAACAGAAACTGGCCTGTGTCTGTATTTCGGAGGAGGAAAATAGAGAGATCATGGCCCTGTGAGCTATTGCAGATGTTAGCATCCATAGGAGTTAATGGTTGATTGGATCTCCAGGGTGAGAAAGGATAAATGAACCAGATGACTTCAAAACTTTGTAGGCTTGCCCTGCTATGGTCTGATATTGGAACCACTGCAGGAAGAGCAATATGGTGCAGGAGGAGATAATGATTTTTGTTTTGAGACACATTAAGCTTGGTGGGTTGGTTCGATAACCATGAATAGGCAAGTATTCAAGAGAAAAAAAATTGCCTTAGTCTTCTGAATATGGCATTGCTTGCTTTATGTGTGATTGTTCACTTATTTCAAAATGTACTGAGCACTTACTGTGTTTCAGGTGCTTTGTGAACATCAGGGAAGAGACATAATAGTCAGTTTTCAAGGATCTGGCAATTGAGCAGTGTAAGGGAGAGAGGGGTAGGTAGATACCAGTGAATATACTAAATAAATGAGTTATATCAACAGCTAGTATATATATGACAAAAATCAAAATCAAGAGAATTCTTTTTACTTAAAATGTATGTTTTTTAGAATGAGCATAGTGGTGCATGCCTTTCATCCAGCTCGTGGGAGGCAGAAGCAAGCAGATCTCTTTGAATTTAGGGCCACCCTGGTCTACATAATGAGCTCCAGGACAACCAAGGGTCCATAGTGAGACCCTGCCTGAAAAAAAAATCAAAACAAAAAAGTATTATTTGTTTTAAGTTCACAAGAATGTTTATGGTAGCCCAGGAAAAAGGGATAAAGCAGAAAAGGCAGAGCATGAATAGAGGCTTTGTCATTAAAATTTGATGCAGTGATTAATCATCATAGGAGATTAAAATAGAACGAGAGAGCCAGGGTGATGAACAGAAAGTGCTTTCATCACAGAGGGAGCAAAGTATCAACGTTGCCAGATCAAAATCAATGAGAACAGAGTTGAGGCCACTGAATTTGGAAATTAAAAGACCATTGCTGAAATGATAAAGGTAGAGACTGCACCATAAGTTTGACATTGATTTATGTGATGGCACACAATTACAGGGAATTATAAAGAGAATGGGTGATTTAAAAAAAACAAAACAAAACAAGGAAGGCTCTAACTTCTAAAGTTTATAAGGCTGTGGGTGTGTGGGTCAGTGGTAGAGGACCTGCCTTAGCATTTGTGAGACCTTGGGTTCCATTCCCTGTACTGTGAAAGATGTTTATTGATAAAAAAAGTAGTTTGGGCTTATTCCATGAATGCAGAAGAAATAAGATTCTAGAGATCATTTTTTGGTCAGGAGAAGTCATGGTCAGTGAGGGAAACATGACAATTTGTGCTAGGTGAAAGTAAAAACCCTATGGGAGCTGGGTTGTGGTGTTGCACACCTTAATCCCAGCATTTGGGAGGCAGAGGCAGGCGGATCTCTGTGCGTCTGAGGCCAGTTTGGTCTACAGAGTTGCGTTCCAGGACAGCCGGAGTTACAACAGAGAAATCCTGTCTCGGGAAACAAAACAAACAAAATAAGACAAAACCAATGGGTAAGAAAAGCATCATAACTGGAAACCACAAAATACATCAGGATAGACTCAAAAGCTTAAAAAAAAAGAAAATAAAGAAAAAAGCCAAGGAAGAATAAGCAAAGATGATTGAAAGAGGTAGAGGTAGAAGGGAGGGAGGGAAATTAAAGCAATTTATACCTTAAAGCTTGACAGATCGAAAAATCAGGAAACAGATGAGGGAACAAATGAGGATTGTGTGATCTTTTCGGATGGGGATGAGGGATATAAGTAAGCACGGGGCATTTATGATTGCATTTAGTGCAGTGATATGAGAAAATGATGAAATAAAGGAAAACAGATTGTTACTGATTACAGTCAATCTCCATCTCTAGACTGCTGGAAACGGAGAAGACAGCGAGTGTTTTACGAACAGGAGTATGGAGGGTGACCAAGGAATGGAGAGTCCAGTGCAGTGGGATATGCTTCACTGCAGCAAGGGAGTGCAGAGTCAGGAGACTCCTGTTGGAGACAAAGACGGTTGTGTTTTAAGCATTACGACTTTAGTGGAAGATTGGTGCTAGGTGATTTAAAAGCTCATGGTGAAGCTGCTAAGCTGACTGGTAAAGCTAATTGGTAGAGAGATGAAGGTTATTGAAATGAAACACATCAGGCTTAGTGCCTTAAATGTACTAGTCACACTAAAGTTAAACTTAAAGAATACATGGTGGAAAAAGAATGACAATCTGGATTCCAGAATCTTCTGGAATGCAATGGTATGCTCGAGATGGAGATCTAGTGGTGACTTTAATAAAGACAGTTTTAGTATGTGAGCCAGATGAGGAGGGCTTCAGAACAAGAGGAGTTCTTGGTGTAAAGAGAACTCCAGAATAGTCAACACGGAATTAGGGAAAGCCTGCCTGGCTCCTGTCTTTTAGCATATGTGCAATACAGAATGTAGATAAAGAAATTCCAAGAGATTTACTAAATTCAATGTGACCAGTGGACTGGAAACCTCCCAGGACCACCTGGGAGTTTCATTTAGAAGGGCATATTCTCAGGTCCCACTGCTGTCCTACTGAACTGACATCTCAGTTCCAGCGAGATCACCAGGTGACTCGTGTGCACATTACAGTTCGAGAAACCCTGCTGAAGTGGCTGTGAAAGGAGAAGGCCATTATCAGAGGAAAGCTAAATCACAGTGAAAGAGTAAAAGAAACAGTTCAAGAGATGCACTAGCATGGACTGGGGTGCGGGTGTAGTTGGACTGTGTGGAGAAGTAGCCAGTTACAATTGGAAACAAGGTGTGAGTCTAGAACTCACAGCTCCCACCACCAGTAGAGCAGGCACAGGCAGATTACTTTTGCTCTGGTCCAGCTTCAGGTGGTGGAAGAAGCTAGGCTGGCTGTAGCTGCTCAGATGGTTGAGGAGCCTTTTTTTGGAAGACTCCTTGTAAGGTGAGAAGTACATCAGTGCTTAATCTTTAAAGCTTGGATGGTGGCTAAGACCTGGAGCAGTTGCTTAGTACAATGAAGCTTTGTTTGCAAAGCAATCGAGTCTGTGTTAGAAGACAGTATGAGCATTTCTTGACAGTTGAGGGGACAGAGGAAGGTACAGCTGTTAGTTGAGTGCGTCCTTACCTCTCACACATGAATTTCTAAGTTCTGTATTCAGCGCTGCATGTAACTGGCCTGGTGGGTGCATATGTCCATCCAAGAACTGGCTGGGCAAAAAGCAGAGGCAGGAGGGTCAGGAATGCAAAGTTAGCCTGAGCAATGTTATAGCATTCAAGGCCAACTTGGAATATATGAGGTCCTGTTCTTTGTTTGTTGACTTTTAGTTATGTACTTTGATTTCACAGGATGCAAAGCTAAGTGTCCAGTGGCACTGCCAGCTAAGTTTTTGCTTTAACAGATGTTTGTTTCTGTTTCTGTTCCTCAATAACTTTAAGGTAGGCCTGAGACATAGTTGAAGATGTCAGATGCCAGAAGACTGAGGAACCTCACGCTGAAAGCTCGGGCAGCTGCCTTCAGCTTTGCAAAGCCCTGTTTATTGCTTTTCCTTCCTGTTTTGATTTTACTAGCCTTGCTGTTTCCCTTTTGAATGAGACGTAAATATTAATCGAGGTAATATTAATTAAAATACCCTAAAAGCTTAAAGCCTTGGCTAGAATATATACTGGCTGAACATATGTGCATGTAATAGTATCAATATTGAAAGCCCCTGCTGGGAAAAGCCATTGCAAAGAATTTTTAGCAGACTTACTTCTGGGATCACTAAATGATTAATTAGTGTGTATCATAATGTAAAGCAAATGTCACCCTAGCTACCTGGGGTTGTTGTCATTTGAGAGTGGAACAAGTTCCTCCTGATCACCAATAGTAAAATGAAAACTGCCTGCCATCTTGTGGAAGATGGTGGGTATCTCATGCCTAAAGAAAACATGTGAGTCTTTTAGGCATGTTCTCTTGGGGTTTTTCCCCCCTTTCCCATGGATGTGCTGTTTCCTATAGAGAACTGTATTAACGATTAAATGGAAATGAGCACATCTCAATTAAAAATTGCACAATTGCATTTCCCTTCTCATTACGCATTTCAAAATCAAGGTATTCAGCTAGAACAGCAAGATGAACATTGCCACTGGGTTGCTGTTTCTTAAAGAATTGTGGGTTGGCTTGACCCACTTCATTTATTGGCTAGCCTCGAGAGAAATTGCGGCTGAACGAATAGAGAGAAGCAGCAGAGTGTTGGCTATGAAATGGTGGAATGAATGCCAAACTAGCAGTCCATGGAGTTTTAGATTATGGCAGATTTCTTGGGATGCTCAGGAGCTTAACCTGCTCCTCAGGGGCCTTCCAATGGTTCTGCCCAGGGTATCCATCAGCTCAGTCGATTACTGTAACTCACTCAATCCCAGGAAAATGTGTGTCCTGGGAACAAATGGTTATTCCTTAACTCTAGTCACAATTGAGAAAACAATTGAACCAGTAAAGGGCTGCTTGGAGGAGATGAGAGAATAGAGCAGTAGAAAGTGAAACAGTGTTTGGAAAGATCAGGAAAATAAGACTTTGCATAAGTCCCTTAATAGGTGGTGGTTTGGGTCGAATGGAGATGGCAGAGAGAGTTAAGCAGCTTTCTCATTAAACTGACCTGTCAGCTGAGTCAAAGTAGTCAGTTTTGTAAGCTTGTATACACAGACCCAGACACCGTTCTTTGATAGATGCTCTTCAAAAATCTGAATCCAATCCGTTTGTCTGTCTAGTCCCCAGTACTGATGGTATTTTGTAAGTTATGTGTTTGTATACTTATCTAATATATCTATCTATCTATCTATCTATCTATCTATCTATCTATCATCTATCAATTTTTCTATATATGTATATATGCATTTATCTATTAATAATCTATCATTGTGTGTGTGTATATATATATATATATATATATACACACTTATCTACCAACCAATGTAATTATTGTTGTGGTTCAATAAACATTATTCCATAGCTTGCCAGTCTAAAAATTTGACTACTACTTATAAACACCAAATTTGACTAGGCTTCTGGGTTTCAAGTACATGTGTATGTTCTATAGGAGGTTATCTTAGTGATACCAGTATAAACATGTCACATATTTGAAATAAAAATAATGCATATTTATTAACACAAAGCTTAGTTTCTATCAGAACTCAAAACGATTTTTTCAGGCAACATTTTTCCTTCTGTAGATTTTAAAAATTTTTCTTATATGAATACTGTAATTACATCATTTCTCCCCTTCTCTTTTCTTCCTGCAGCTCCTCCTGTCCTCCTCCCTTGTTCCCTTTCAAATTCATAGCCTCTTTTTTAAAAACACACACGCACACCCTGCTGAGTCCATCTAGCATTGCTGATATGTATATAATTTCAGTATGTTTTTAGGGATGACCATTTGGTTTTGGTTTTGGATAACCAATTAGTGGGCTCATCCCTGGGGTAGATTGCTTATCTATCTCTCAGCAGTCATTAACTGTCAGGCTACATTTTTATTGAAGGACATCCATGCAAATTTTGGGCAAAAATAATTATCAAATAGTCAAACAGAATAGAACACTGTCTTGACAGTTATTACTGTTACTGAGTTGTACATGAATATGTACCCCAAACTTGTATTCCTGTCATGGTTAGATAGATGCATGTAAGAATAGTGCTGCACTTTGGTCTAATCTACAATGCCATACAGCACCTAGTTGCTAAGCAAACATTTGTTAATGTGTTCAGTTATTTTCAAATTGTTGCATATTGTCACAGTTATACTATCAAAAATAAAAAAAATAAAAGGAATCAAATATGCATCCACTCAGTCAAAAATAGATCATCTGATGACCTTTCAACTGTGCTTTTATTTAATTCCTTTCCTCGGGGGACTTTCAAGATGTACCCATCCTTATAAATTCAAACTCAAGCGTCTCTATTCCTCTTAGCCAGAAATGAGAAGTGCAGATTAGACTTTTCTGAGATAATAATGCCAGTGTTAAGTAAAGCATCCTGGAGCAGGGTCACCATATCTTTTCAGATGTGGAACAAGAGTCTGTTTATATGGTATGCTGTGAGCAAGAAACTTGATGTGCAAGTTGAAAGCAAAGGAATTGGGGAAAGTTCTCATTTTCAATTATACTCTTGACAAGGCGTAAGTTTCATTTTATTTTTTATCATTTATTTATTTCTCCAAGTATGAATTTAAATATACACTCTTCTGAAACATGAATGTAACTATGTGTTTTACCTATAAGAATAACTGTCAGCCATGAGCATTTCAATTTTTAAAAGCACTTAGGAATTGGAGTTTTAGAAACCAAAATAAGAATTCATGTGTTCCAGCTGAGATAAAGCTTTCTGATGGATGGAATATATTATAGGTCCAAAAAGTGCAGTGGTGAGAATAAATAAAATAAATTGCTTCCAAATTGCTGAAACAGTGTAATACTCCTCAGTCTGATTGTTAACAAGCTGCTGTTAAGATTGTTCTAGGACCATTCAAACTGTGAGTCTTGGCTTTCTCTCCCCCAGCGTTAGTGGGTATGCATCGTTTAATGAGAGCACGTTCATTAAATGTTTTGCTCTTTATAATTTCAGGCTGCTGGTGACGGGCAGAATTGTGTTATAATAGGAAGTAGAAGTAGTTGGTATAAAACCACTCCTTTTTTCACTCAATGGGAAAGACTGAGTAGCTCACTTATGGTTATGCTACCCAGGAGCATAGCTATTATACTTTTAACTCGTTGAATTATGCTTTTAGACATGGAACTATTATGCGTTTCATTGATTTGTTAAAATAAAATTTAAAAGTACACGTTTGTATACTGAAGATTACATGCCAGACAGGAGAATGTCACAATGGCTACTTTCCATACAGAGATGATTAGGAAGGGTAACGAATTCATCAGCAATGGGTATTTCTTTTTCTGTAGGTATTTAGCTCAGGTCCTCTGTGTGCTTTCTCCTATTTTTCTTTGTGCTGTGTCTGGTTTGTGAAACCTAGAGATTTAGCTTTTCCTCTATCAGCCCTCTAGTTGAACCAAGCTACCTGATAGCCTGTGTCTTCTTCTGATATGCCATTGATATGCAGTTTTATTTGATGTCATTGTTTAGCTTAAACACTTGGCATTTTGGGAAGCGTGTAGAAACCTTCAACGCATCATACAATCAGGAATGGCTGGGAAAAATAGGTGCTAGCTGATCCACACAGTCTCCTGTTTGCTTATGTGACAATTCGAAATGGATTTCAGCCTTGATTAAAAGGAAACTCTTCGGGTGCACACAGCTGCTAAGGCTGGTGGGCAGGGGGTGGGCGTAGAGAATGGCTGGCAAGGTTTATGTGAGACAATCTCCAAAGAGGGATGACTTCAGGTGTCGAATGTTTATAATGTTTTCAAAGGGGCATTTGAGAGGCGACAAAGAGCCTGATGCCTTACGGAGAGAACACAGGCTGATTACACGTGAGTGCTGATTGTATAAGTAGTGAAAAATTGAGTCAATCAGTTGGGTATTTTGAATTCATGACATCAAACAACTGCTCTGGTTTTTCACCCCTACTCTGGAGGTGACTAGAAGGAGAGTCTGGAGAAATAACCTTGAATATCACCCGTTTAGCCTCTCAGATTTCAGGCTGATGGGCACAGCTCAGGAGAGTGATGCAATCTTGTCCCCCTGACGTTAGTGCGGTTATTTATTTATTTATTTTGTTGGTAACTCAGAAAAAACAATAAAACTAGGCAACTGAAAGGGCTGGAGAAATGGTAAAATGCTTGCCATGCAAGCATGAGGACCTGAAGTTAGATCCCTAAAATACATGCATAAAACACCTGAGGCGCTATGGCAACTGTCAGTAGCCATAGGGCTGGTGGCTTGGGGACAGGCAGGCCCCCCGCCCCCCAGAGCTCAGTGGTAAGAAAGTCTGTCCCAATCAATGAGCTCCAGGCTCACAGAGAAACCCTGTCACAAAAGCAATAGGGAGAGTGACAGAGGAAAACACTCAATGTTGACCTCTGGCCTTTACACCTAGGTGCACACATGTGCATGCACACATGTGTAAGATTATGAGTAGGGAAAAATAGCAATCAAAGCAACTATTTGACATAGTTGACTAGCTTCCTCTTTCTAGTTACTAAGCCGTTCTACTGATCCACATGCTCTACTCATGGGGTCAAGCTGCAGTCTGACTGTGAGCGATCCAGGTATCAAACACTAAAACAGTACTTGAAACTGTAATGCAGTCTTACTGACACTTAATATTGACAGCCTGACTTAGCCGGCAGATGCTGGGGTTCATTCAGGTTCTTTTGTTTATTCGTGATTCCACAAGTCCTTTCGTGAAACTATCCAGGTGGCAGTGAGTCTACTAATAATGAGCAAGCCAGGTCTGCGTACGGGTTTATTGAAAAAAGAAAATTTCAATAGAGTATGATACAAAATGTGCAACTGTAGCACCGTGTTATCTAGCGGTTTGAAATTGATTTCTCTACAGTTTGCAGCTGAAATGTGTGGTGCCTTCAGCAATAGGGTCTCACCATCTAGTTATAATGGGAAACCAAGAGCAATAGCAATAGCCTGTGCCATTTTGGAGACTGCTGAGGCCTCCAATAATAACCTCTAGGGAGGTATCACATGTATGGCATTGAAATTTTCAATAAATAGCCCTTACTTTCTGAGGCAGCACTATCACCTATGAAGGTTATCTCCATTCAAACACCTTTTAGTCTTCTAAAAAATATTTTACGTATCAACTTATTTACTTATTTGTGTGTATTCATGCACATTGAATAGTTTATGTGTGGAGGTCAGAGGACAACTTGTGAGAGTCAGTTTCCTCCTTCGAGCCCACTGTACCTGGATATTGAGTTCAGGTTATAAAGATTGATGCCAAACCTCTTTACCCACCAAGCCATCTGACAATCCTCTCACTTCATTTAAAAACTGTATTTTGTAATTAGTTTACAAACTGGTGTGATTCGAAAGCTTTTGCAGACATTCTTGGGTTTGGTAACCTACCTCTTAGACCCTTCTCGCCCTCATCTCCTCAACTGTTTAACCCCCTGTGGTTCCTCTATTCCCTCATATCGTATTCAATTATGTAATTTAGTTTGATTGCAAGATAGTAGGTTTCTATGTTTTTGCATGCACATTTCATTTTGATTTACTCACTTTATCCCCTTGTTTCCCTCATTAGCCCATTCTTTTCTTTAAACCCTTCTGCCCCTGTTAACACTCTCTACTTTTGCTTTATGTGTGTGTTTTTTACTATCCCCCATCCCTTCATGCATCTTTCTCCTATGTATTAGTCAGGGTTTTGTAGAGGAGCAGAACTCGTGGAATGAATGAATGAATGTGTGTGTGTGTGTGTGTGTGTGTTTGTGTGTATGTGTATGGGATTCATTACAGTGACTTACAGGCTGTGGTCCAGCTAATCCAACAATGGCTGTCTACTTACAGAAAGTCTACGACTTCAATAGTTGTTCTGTCCATGAGGCTAGCTGTCTCAGCTGGTCTTCAGTGTATACTGGAATCTTGAAGAAGTAGACGCTAATGTCAGTGAAGGAATGGTCTTGCCAGCCAGAGTGAGGATGAGCAGGCAAAGAGAGAGCTTCCTTCTTCTGTGTCCTTTATATAGGTTGCTGACAGAAGGTGTGGCCCAGATTAAAGGTGATCTTCTCACCTCAAAAGATCCAGATTAAAGGTGGTTCTTCCTATTTCAAATGATTTAATTAAGGAAAACCCCTCACAGGTGTAACTAGCCATTTGGGTTTCTAGGTCATTCCAGATGTAGTCCAGTTGACACCAAGAATTGCCATCTCAACCATCATGGCCCTTTTAGTTTCCTTATTTCCACATTCTAAGTGAAACACGTATAAAATGGTCAAGGCAGATCCACTATGCAGACCACTAAGGGAGAAAATACATCAATGTTCTACTCTGTATTCTGTACCTTGCAGTATATGTGCAAGCATGCCATGGCTGTTAAACATGTAGCCAATAGCTTTCTGACTGCATTCGAGGCATGTTTCATAAGTGGATATTCATGCAGTATTGTAAAACTGGCCAAAAGCCCATGAATAAAGAGGCTCTAGACCCTGGGTACGTGTGTGTGGGAACATATTATTGTTACTTTCCTAAATGGTCATTTTATCAAATTGTACTCTAAATATTTATGTCTATCCCACAGATACATGCTGTTATCAGCTTTGATCTGTGAAGCTTCTTTTGGCAATGGGCCTCAGTTAATGCACAAACCATAACTGGCCAAACTGCTGAGACTATGTGACTGTGGGTGTTCAGTCATCAATAGGACACATTCTCTCTCTCTCTCTCTCTCATACACATACACATACAAACACACACCACACAAATACACACACATACACATCACACACACACACACACACACACACATACACACCACACACACATACGTACATACAAACACACACACACACGCCTCTGGAAACATCAAGGAAGATGGACAGAAGAAGGGCTAAAAGAATGTCAGACCTGGAGGATGGGAAAAGTGCTCCAAAATGTTGTCTTCTGGACAGGATATGGCTGTTGTGCTCATGAGCTCACAGTAGCTGTGGCTACTTGCACGAGATGTGTGCAGATTTAAGTCCGACAAAATTTGAACATGGATAGGGCAGAGAAGTCCATGAAGCCCTGCTCCTAGCTGGGGAGCTATTTGTAGTTGATGACTGCTAAGCAAAGGAATCATTTTTCTTTAGGGGTGAGGCCATGATCCCACCCACCATCTTCATGTGGACAGCACTAATGGGCAGGACTAAGTGGGAGGTTAAAAAAGAAAGCTACATGAAGTTAGGGGTGTGTGCAATGGAGCTGAATGAGGAAAACTGGACACATATGATCAAAATACATTAAATATGCATAAAATGCCAAAGAATAGATAAAAACATAAACTAAAAAATTCCACTCTGAGAAAATCTCTTCTTTGACCTCTGGTTTCTCTGTACTTTATTCCATCAGATGGTGCTTTGAAATTCCAAAATGTTCCAACAGTATCACTTCCATGCTCTGTGTCAGCACTTTAGAAACACTTGAAACTGAATCTGGGAGCACACATGAAGGATTTCTCTGTGGCTAGTTCCACAAAGGAAATCAATTGTGCTCCAGCCCAGTGCCTGTGGGATGGCTTTGCTTTCAGAATAGTCTCCCACCTGGGAAGTGCAAAGGGACCAACACAGGGCAGGGTGACCAGCCACACAGGCAGCTGAGGTTATGCTTGTTCGTCTCTTACACTGTGTAGTTAGTGCAAGTAGTTCAACAGCCTCAGGCGCAGCATTATGTCGAAGCCCTGTAACATTCATTACGACTTCAGAAGCTACCGAGTGGGTTTCACAAAGAGAGAAGGGGTGCCTTCATGTGTGTCAGAGTGTAAGCTCCTGGAGCAATTTTGACAAAGTGAAGACCTCTCATACAGTCAATGAAAGCAGAACATGTTGGCTTTGGCCAATCATAGAAACAAACTGTGACAAACGTGCATGCGTTACACACACACACACACACACACACACACACACACACACACACACACAGAGAGAGAGAGAGAGAGAGAGAGAGAGAGAGAGAGAGAGAGAGAGAGACAGGAGGATACAGAGGTCTCCAGAATTGGTTGAGCCAGTGAAAGAATATACATTGCAAACTGGAAAAAAAATTCACCTGCAAATATTTTCTACAGGAAGACTCAGAAACCAGTCATTTTACTAAAGCAACAGAATACGCTGGTGAGAAGGACAGTGCCATAATGGGAAGCTTACTGGCTGTTCTATACTGACAAAGATGGCAGATAGGAAATGCTGGCGCTGAACTTGGCTACTTGATTGTACTGGAACACTTGGAAGCAGTTTTTTGTTATTTTGGTTTCTTTTAAAAATGCAAAATGGCATTTGGATTAGGTTCGTGATCCCACCCCAGGTGATGCAGTTGTTTATGAGTTGAATTTGGAATGCTTGATGCAGCTGGCTATAATTTGGTTAGGTGCAGACCTTCTGGCACTTGTAGCTTGTTTTGGGGAGTGTGTGCCACAGGGATTTATGGGAATTTTTGGCTTCAGGTATTAAAGGTCTGAAGCCCTGAGAGTCATTGTGGTTCATTGGTTGGGTTGTCCTCATTAGTGTGTCAATTCTTAAAAGAACAAAGGTTGGAAAGATTGAGTTTACAGATAGTGATCAGAGACCCTAGTCTGACTCACTGTCAGCTAGTCCTCTTTGAGCTTAAGACAGCCTAAAAGAGACTGTGAAGATTTCTAGCTTTCTCTTATTCTATATCAAGGCTGCTTGCAAAAGCGATGAAAATTTCTTTCTGTCCTTCCTTTGTCTTTCCATAAATGGAGGGTAAAGGGTTGTACTTTACTTTTACTGCTGCACTTGATGGCAAAAGTGGTAATAAAATCTGGCAGTAATAGAGATTGGATGTTTGTGATTTCTTATCAGAAAAATGTGTGTGTGACTGTTGCAGTGAACAGCAAGGGCTGCTGATCTGTAAAGAGCTATGGAGATAATTAATAGAATGTGGTATTCCAGGAGTAAGATAAATGGGAATCAAACAATTTTTTTTTTATTTTACAGACATAGCCCAAAAATTCACAGGCAATGCTGAGGAAGGGTAGCCTCTCTAATGAAAAATTATGGTCTCTTGTCCAGCTTTGTTCCTGATCCTATCCACATATCCATATGTAAAACAAGAAGAAAAACCTGGGAAGATTCCATCAGCTCTCTAAAAGAACTTCAGATCATCTATTTGGGAAACCATCCAGCGGGAAGACAGACTACTTGATCACCGTGAAGTTTGTTAGGGCCACTTGATAATGATATCTGGATAGAGAAACTGTTGTCATGACTCTTCTGCTAGGTCAGCTAATAAGTGGAGCCCTGGCCTAGATTGAAATCAGAGTAGATCCACTTTATCTGTGAAATCTCCCTTTGTAACCCTGCCCCAACCTCAAATTCTCTAATTTGAATGGGTATATGCATGAGTTTGAAGAACTCTAACACAGATCCCTCTATAGACTCAATTGAAGCAGCAAGTCCAAGTGAAATTGCATCCGTGAGGAATAGCAGAGATTAATGGCATGCTAGAAGACTCTAAAGGATGCAAGAGTTGAGAGTCTTCATCATATACTCACAGATTAATTTAGCAGTTTACCCCCTAAAAGAAATAATGACATGCTGGCAGATTGTAGTAGACTATGGCGAACTCAGTTTAGCAGTAGCCACAGTCATACTGAAGCATGACAGCATCGGTTTAGGTACACGGAATATGGCCATCTATATGACGGATAAGTTCTTAGCCATTCTCCACAAAAAGGAGACTCAAAAGATGTTTACATTCATGTGGAACAAGTGACAGCACAAATCTAGACCCCTACTCAAGGCTATGTTAACCCTCTTACTTAGTCCTTACGTGATCTGGGGAAATCTAGGACATTTGTATGGCCTATAGAATTCCACATTAGTCAATCTATCAACAATATATGATTAATCAGAAAGCAGGAGATGCAGCAAGTCTATTGAACCATCTTGTGAAGACACTAGCACTATAGAAGGTGCAAGGTAGGATATGAAGTCTCAGAAGCCTGTTTCACTTGTGCTTTTCTTTTTGGTATTCCACTGTTCAACAATGGACATCCCCTTCCACACTGACAACAAATTGCTGCGTCTTGCCTGTCTAGCACAAAGAAAGAAGCAAAATGTTTCATGGTCCATTTTGAGCTCCACAGGCAGCATATGCCACTGGTGAGAACACAGCTCTAGGTTCGATTAGTGTGTAATTCCACAGGCTTAATGACCCTAGCTATATCTCCAATGTAAAAACAATATGTGGAATTCGATGTGGTTTATACCTGTAATTCCAGTACCGAGGAAGCTGGATTGGAGGATCATGATTGAGGTCAGCCTGGTCTCCATAGTGAGGTCAAAGCCAGCCTGAGCTCCATAGTGAGACCGAGTCTCAAAACAAGCAAACAAAAACAAAGCAAGATAAAACAGCAACAAAAATAGGTTGGGAGTTTCAGTGGTAGAGCACTCACCTAACCTGAACAATGCCCTTTGTTCAACTCAAGCACAGAGGGAAAAAACAAAAAGAAAAAGGAAAAAGAGAAGCAGTATAAAATTTACAGTATGCCCAAAATGAACACCAATCCACTAACAATGGAAAACTAAAATGGCCTCTCTTATGTGTGGTTAGGGGGTAGACTTAAACACCTTATCTTAATTTGGACATGGCGCACCCTAGGTTGATCATGAACAGAGTCTCAATGTTGGGCTCATAATTGGGATATGTTAAGTGCTTCTGGATTAACTGTTGGATTCTCATAAAAGGTCTTTAAACCAGAGAACCCAGAATGACACCCTAGTGGTGCTCCTTATAAACTGTAGATCACAGAATAAGTTATTCATCATCTCTGAACCTCCATTTCCTCATCTGTAACACAGTAAGGCAACTCTGAAGAGCATATGAATTATTCTGGAAAGTTCCTTGCACAGCACTTGATACAAAGTTGAATCCCCATAAATAAAACTTCTGTCTTGTCTTAGACTTCCCAGAATGAGAATTGAAAGTGGTCACATCCATATTATAAAGTCAGCTAAAACTTTTGAAGGAGAAAAAGACATTTCAAAATATACATATTTGTGAAAATGGCTGCTTGGGTGTTTTTCTTCTTTCTTCGAATTTTCTAGAAATTTCTGAAAGTTGCATATTTATGTTTCCTTCCTGTATTCAATAAAACAAATTTAGCATAGTGAAAGGTCCTTAGAACTTCTAACCAAACAGCCTGTCCACAATTCTGTTAGCATTCTTAAAGCCCACTCTCCCTCTACTATTATTTATATTATACAAATATAAAGTAGAACAAAGAAGATAAATACAATTTCTTAAAATTATCCAGTGAGCTTCAGGTAACCCTGTGAAGAAAACCTTTATTTTTTTTTCTTCTGTTAGAAAATACAAGCAAGTTGAGTGTTTTGTAAATAATAGTAAACTTAAAAATAATATCTGAAAACAGGTGTCAGAGAATACTAATTTTACACTTATATGTGAAAAAAGAAAGCATTTTGGGATGCCTAATTCTATCGTAACAACTCGGCTTTAGGGCCAAAATTTATCACCATGTGAGATTCCCATCCATTTTTAGTGTCCCTTTCTATATGTTATTTTCACAGAAAGTAGATTTCTGGGACTTGTAGATGGCTGTGGCAGTACTTCAACCAGAACTGTCTACAGAAATGACACTGACCAGAGCCTAGCCTAGGCAGCAATGCGTCTTTTCTTCCTCTCTCCCTTCCTCCATCCTCCCTGCCTCCCCTCCCTCCCTCCCTTCCTTCCTTCCTTCCTTCCTTCCTTCCTTCCTTCCTTCCTTCCTTCCTTCTTTTTCTTTGGTATTTTGAAGGGAAATAAATCATCTCAACACAGCCCATAAGAGAGCATAATGCAAAAATCATCCTTACTTGCTAACTTTACAGTTTCCTCAGTAGCTGCACTTTTATTCAGAAATTGAAATAGCATTGTATATTTGTGCAGATGGAAATATTTTTAGTCCTTTTATAAATCCTTGGTAGGCAAGTGTTCTCTGACCCTAAGTTTAAAAGTTTTAAATACTAGTGCAGGTTGAAGCACATGTCTCCTTTTTTTAGTTTTGCTTTTTCAATTTCAAAGCCCCAAACCATAGAAGAATGTTTGACAAGAGTGTACATCTCTATAACTTGCTCCCACTGTAGACGTTGAATGGACTTTATACCTTCCCATATTAAGACAGACCTGTGGGGTGCAAGATCTGATTCTGTCTTCAATGGCAAGGAAGAAAGTGATAAAGAAAGTCCTGAATTTTAGACAACCTAGTTTTAGGCATTATAAATGTGGTCTAGTGCCATTCTTCACGGAGAATTCATGTTCTAGTGGACCTCCAACACATTTCAGGTTGGTCCTTTCCCCTTGCACTCTGGTCTTGATTCGGATTTCACAAGAAATATACTCTGAGGCTAAAATTAACCTCCAGTAGGTTTACTGGGGGAAGGCCCTCAAGAACACTGTTACTGACGGACTTGTAATCACATATGAATTTATAAACGAAAGTGTTTGTTTACAATTTGGACTAGATCTACCAAGTGAGGAGTTCATAGTCTTTCTCCCTATCACTTTTTAAAATAAATATAAAATAAGGCCAAAAAATATGCATATGTAGACTTTGCCAAAAGAAATGATCAGAATTGTGGACGTCTTTTTGGGAGGTGAGGTCCTCCTGGCACTTCCAGAGCTTCAGAATCTTCTTTCTCGGCATAGGATCTCCCAGGGAAATCTTAGTATACCCACTCAGGACTACCTGTAAAGGAGAGAAGTAGACCTGGGAGGACAATAGGTACACAAATTTTCAGCAGAGATTTCAGGCCATTTGGAAAGAAGCTAAGCTAGTCCTTAAGGGCTGTTTTGAACAAGGCGGGGATCTGGCTTTCATAGAACTGTATCAACCAGTTATCTAATATGGTGTAGCCCAGGCAGGGACCAAACTTAAGCATCTCTTGATAAAACTGAAAGCCCTAACTTAGAAGTGTGTGCACTTTCTCATATATGAGTAAATGAAGGCCTTATTTATTACATCAGTCACAAAATACTAGGCTTATGTACAGAGTCCAATTATAGTAATTATCTACTGCTGCACAGTAAATTAACCAAAAACTTAGTGTCTTTAAACAATGATCATTTGTTGTCCATCAGAAATTTTGTGTATTAAATCTTAGAAAGAAAATAGTGGAGCCTGAGGCCAAAACTTACATTTGAAGGCTGTATGCTAAAATCATCAGAAAATTTACTCATGCATTTGTCTGGTAGTTTTGCTACCTGATACTGCTGGCCAATGACATAGACTATTTGTTTTGACCAAACAGTAGTTATAATCTTGAGAAGTCCCTTCTCAACCAGGCCCTGTTTTCTGGGCTTCTGTGTTCATCCAGTTATATTAAGAATCCTACTGAGTAGGGTCAGTAACAATCCTTCACTTGGGCTAGCTCACCAAATTCTTCATCTCTCATATTTAGTATCTGATCACCCTTGCTGGTTTTCAGCAAAAATCCTGTTAAGTCTGTTTGGCAAAGAAATTGTCCTGTCTCTTAGGATTTTCCACTTCCACTTTGCTCTTTAACTATAAATCTTGGGTTTCCCTTGTACTTTGAGTTGCACCTTATGAGAGCCTTACCCTCCTTAAGATGCATCTAGAACAATATTTCTCTTCAACCCCAGGGCATCTACATGGGGCCTCTCTAAGTAGGGTGCATCTGATCAGAGTGTGGTACTTGGTGTTCCACTGGGAAGGGGCAAGATCAGGAGGTAGCGTGAGAGAGGGATAAAAAAATGAGAAGGAAGAAAAGAAGGGGAAAAGAATACAGGAAAGGAGAGAAGAGTGGAGAGAGGAAGCAAAGAGGACTGGCAGAAGTATCAATTACTTTTTACAACCTAACCTGCAGAGCTACTTGTGTTTAATCTAGCGAATTATGAGGTGGTATCTCTGGCCTCAGAGACCTAACAGTTTATATGGGGAGACAGAAAAGATTAGGATTAACCATAATATTGTGTTGTGTTGACATGTGGTATTAAAAGCATAATCTGTGAATCTACAACACTCTCATCAACTGGGAGCCCAATAAAATTCAGAATTGTAGAATTCAGTATGCTCAGGCACACTGAATGATTGCTCGCATTTCAGTTGGATCCTGAAATAACTTACACACATGGTCATGTTCCATAAGCTCTTGTATAGAGCAGTAAACAGGAGAAATACCAAGGAAGAAATGCCTGACACTGGATTCTGAAAGCAGGATGATATGATTCTTGCTATCACCTCCAAGTAGGTTTTTCTTTATGAAAGTCATTTCTGGTCTCTATAAGGCCTGGGAAAGATGCCCTGAAAATAGATGTTTTTTGTTGTATAGGGATGGGCTCAAAGAAGTAATGTATGTAGCTGAAGAGTGACAGGAGGGAGAAGAGAGGAGAAAGTGTGCATGTGGTTTGAGTGTGATCAGAAAGTTCAGATTCCACCAATAGGAATAGAGAACTGAACTGTGTCACTTAAAAGCTAACTTCATATGACTGCTATTTTCTCCCCAATGACCTTGTGTGATCATCACTCAGATTGTAGGCCTGGGACAGCCTGGTCTGTATGCCACCGAATGTGTAAGTACATGCTTATACTTGTACCTCGTGTCTTCTTTAATTTTATCAGTACAGTTGGTATAATTTAGTAATCATCTCTTTTCATATAAACTCATACCATAATAAACCTGCATTTCCTTTAGGAAAACTGAGCCACAACCTCTCTTTGGTAGAATTTGTATTTGCCTTAGGAACCAAGAACATTAACTATCTTGCTTTTAACTGAGCACCATTCTAATTAGGGGGAAAAATTGCATTAGGAAGCCATGTTAGCATCTGAGACAGGCACATTCATTCCTGAGTTTGATATTTTAAAATATAGCAGATTGCAAAAAATGCAGATTACAGAGGGGATATAGTGTTAAAATTGCTTTTGCCATTATAAAGATAAAAATAGCTCTTGGTTCAAATTTCCTGCTGCTTCTTTCTAAATGAAGGAGTTAAATACTGCAAGGCAGGTGGATGCTGACGCTCCTTTAGAAACAGATGAATAGAGTTGATGGCAGGAACTACAGGGAAGCTATTGAGGCCACAGATGCATATGCTGCCCTTACTTTCCACAAAGTTCAAAGTGGGGTGAAGCTGCCCTGGTAATTGGCTACGAAATAGCAAACCCTCTGGATAAGAATGGCCCTTGTACTTAATTATCCACATTCTGGGCAGTGGGTAGCCACCTGGTTGATTAGTAACCCCACCTATTTTAGCAGCCACCCAAGTATAAGTGTGTGATTGTTTGGACCCTGGCACCAAGTTCAGTTAAAAGGCTGGGAGTTTCTATTAGTCCTGACCGGGTCCAGATATTAAGCAGATGGTCCTAGAAATCCCTAAGCTGAAATCCCATTTTTCATCTAAGCTGGATGGGACATAAATTTGTCATAAGTATAATAGCACCTGCGATGGCAACGGGGCATTTTATTTCTTCCTACATGGTGATTTGCCACACATTTTTTTTTTTTGGTATTCCTATTCTGGTCTTCACAAAACAGTTTATTGTGCTCAATTTTCAGATGTATTAAGTAATATTCAGTGAAGGTAAGTGAATTTAAGAGGACAGCCTACTTTATTAAATGAAAGAATATATGTATATAGAATATTATCATGCTGAAAGAAAGGGGGAAAAGTGGCTAAAATTGAAAACAAAAGAAAAGAAAAGAAAAGAAAACAGCAAAGCCTCTAAACACTAAAATAACACTTCAGCCAGCATTTAGAACAAGCACTGAAATTTGGATGTAAATACGTGTGTGTGTGTGTGTGTGCATGTGCCATGGAGTGTGTGAGTTCATGTGCCATGGCATGCATGTGGAAGTCAGCTGATAACTTGTGAGAGTTGACTATCTCCTTCCACCATGTGTTCAAAGGATCAAACTCAAGTGATCAGATGTGGCAGCAAGTACCCTTACCTGCTGAATGATCTCACTGGTCCAAATTTGGATCTTTTGATGCAAAGTTTACATCTCTTTACATGGCGGTATTTTATTTCATTTCTATTTTCTTTTGTGATTCTGCAGGACCTAATTCATGTCTTCTTCAGTCACAGACTACCTCTAAAAGGGTGGCATCCATAGGTCAGCCATGAAAGGCTCCAGGCTGTGAATTAGCCAGCCAGAATGGCAATCTTTGTTCTCTGAGAGCCAAGGGCCCTAGCCATTTCTGAAGTTGACACTGTATGTTGGAATACTGTAGTAAGCACTTTGTAGGTGTTGACTCATGATTGCTTATATCACAACAACCTTATTTGGTGTATATTGTTTTGGAGTTTCAGTTTTGAGTTAAGGGAACAGAGGAGAGATTAGGTAGGTAGGTAGATAAATAGATAGATAGATAGATAGATAGATAGATAGATAGATAGATAGATAGATAGATAGATAGATAGATGATAGATAGATGATAGATAGATGATAGATAGATAGATAGATAGATAGGACAGAACTTTGCAATTTGTCATACAGTGACAGAGCTAACAAAGCTAGGCAACATGGCCCCTCAGTCTTTGTTTTTAACATACAAATTGCCCACCTTTGGTAGAATTTGAATTATGTTAATGGGTACAAGACATTTGAACTACAAAAATATTTCTAAATCACTCCCGTTAATGTCTCAGAAGTCTGTATTCCTTTTATTAAATTTTGAGTGTGCAGTTTGAGAGTAGACATCTAGAGATATTGTCGTGCTGAGGTGATAAGAAGAGATGTAATTAAAATAGACAAACCCCTCTAAAATTGGCTCCTCCATGAGAATTATCTTAATCAATTTACATATTTTCCTTTCATTTTTACATGAAATATTATCAAACTTCCCTTTTAGGCAAGAAAACTGAGGCTCAATGAGGTTAAGTAAATTGTCTAACACAGCATGTAAGTGGCAGACACACGAAATGCTTCCTAGACTGCCTGATTTCAGAGGTTGGACATTTAATCACTTTAGTAGAGTTACATAATGACAGCCATTAAACATCTCTACTTCCTGGGATCATGCCAGGTTCTGCCTTGAATACTTCATACACAATAGGTCACTTAATACTCACAGCAACCCCACGAGGCTGGTTTTAGCCTCATAGCAAACACAAGGAAATGGACTCGGAGCCAGTAAGTATCGAGGTGAGGATTCCAACCCATTCCTCGTTGTTTCCAATGTCATTTTCAGTAGAAGGGATAGAGTTAAGAATAGAGGTCAGCTTTCAACCTACAACTCTACTCCCAGTTCCAACTTGTCAGTGAGACTGATAGTTCATGCTCGCTGATTTGGAGTCCTTCAGAGCGAAATAAATGAAAAAGAGAATGCATAACCAAGAAAAACTCAGGAGTTAGCATATCATGTTAACTTCCCTCTTGCCATACAATGACCATCTTGTGCCAATCCTTGGGAGCCCATATTATCTGACAAATATTTTGTATTCTTACATATAATAAAGCCGATAATACTGCTTATATGTTTTTAAGCAGATCTTCTAACAAATTCTCTTTATTAGCTACTTTTATCTTTATCTTTATTTTATTTTGGTTTTTCAAGACAGGTTTTCTCTGTTGTAACTCTGGCTGTCCTGGAACTCACTCTGTAGACCAGGCTGGCCTCAAACTCACAGAGATCCACCTGCCTCTGCCTCCTGAGTGCTGGGATTAAAGGTGTGCACCACCCTCCAGTTTCCTTTTTTCTTTTTATAATGAAAATAATTAAACATATATAAAATAAAACAAAGCAATATTTGCATATGAAGTCAAGCCCTTTTATGGAGTTACTGAATGTGTTGTTTTTCCTGAAGACTGAACCTAGGGCATCAAACATGTTAGGCAAACACTTTAGTTATGAGCTTGAACACTAGATCTTGATTTCATACATGGTAAAGTTTATAATATTTGAAGATGAACCAATATAAAAATGGAAGCTGGAAATAGAACAGCATTTCCAATAGATTGCACATTAACACACACGTTACAGATGCAGAATGTGCAGCCTCAAATTTCAGCTATGCCTTGGGCTGGTTCATAAATTTGGATGTGTCTCAGTTACTTTTCAGTAAAATGGGAATGGCAGTAATACACTTATTCCTTTATGATAAGGCTCAAATGAATAAATACATACAGGTGCTTTTAAACAGTATTTCTGTGGTGAGTGCTCAATATGTGTGTGCTAATTTTTGTTAGTAGGGGTCACAGAAAAGAAAAGCTTCAGAGGTGCCGAAGGACTAGATTAATGGTGTTTTCTTCTGTCAACAGACAGGTGAAAGTGGGTAGCATCTTAAAGTCAGTGAAGCAGGGTGTGTTAACATGAATCTGGCCTAGGTTCAGATATAGAAGGTGATCTGCAATTAGTATCTTAGGTTGGACTAGAACTTTGTTTTTGTTTTTGTTTTTTTTTTTTTTTTTTTTTTTTTTTTTTGCCAAGACAAGGTTTCTCTGTGTAGCCCTGGCTATTCTGGAACTTGCTTTGTAAACCAAGCTGGCCTCAAACTCAGAGATCCACCTGCCTCTGTCTCCTGAGTGCTGAAATTAAAAGCATGTGCCACCACTTCTGGCTTGAGATTTAAAGAAATGTAGCTATAATTACAGCTACAGAAAGAGAAGTGTGGGAGAGGACAGTTATACACATCCAAGATGGCTAGCTGAGAGACTGAGAGAGAATTTCTTGGAAAATGATTTTTGGAATGATAAGCACTGTCTAGGAAGAATGTCTTCTTCCAGGAGAACTGAGTCAGTATATAGTCACTGCTGTTAGCCAGAGAATTATGAGATCTACGATGTAGCATAAATTCTAACATAGGTTAGCTGCATATAAAATGTCTAATGAGTGACTGCCTTATACCTGTAGTCCACTTAAACACATTTAATACATTGAAAAACCAGCAGGCTTAGACACTCTAAGTCAACTCCCAAGATGCATCTTATTCCAGATTCAATGTCAGTGTCCTGTAGTTGTCAACTCAGAGTTCATTTATATAATTTGCAAGGTTTTATTTGTTTTCTAGCTAATAAAGCAGGTTCATCCTGCTGATAGTGTAAGGCAGAAGTACTACAGTGTTAAAATTCACAGAAACTTTGTTCAGCTAATGATAAATTGGGATTCAGTGGGTATGCACTATGGCCACCTTGTCCTTCAGTTGGGATAACGCCACAGAATATTCTGCCCAGCCTCTCATAATTCTCCAGAAGGACTGAGCTCTAATAGGGCATGGAGATAACCAGTTCAATAATGCAAAATCTTATGGGCTAGCTTTCCTTTGCAATCTCACATATTGTAATTGCTTTGAGTGCTTACTAGGTTCATTTCTCAAAAGAAGTACTCATCTTGCAATCTATTTCAGAATGTGCTTTCTCTCTTTCAAGGTGCACTCATGCCAACACAAAAGAATAATATATGCTCGAAAATTCTCAGGAAACATTGAATTGATCCATGAAAATAAAATTCCCATCTCTACTTCTAAACTCCTCCCTCCAAAACAGAGTCGATAAGATAGTGCCATCTTGCATATTGTGTTACACTGCTATTTTCATCTTTTTCATGCTGTCTCATTCCCCAATAATGAATACAACAAAACTTCAGTATCACAGAGATTTAGGTGGCATGCCTTTGTTTATCCTGTCTATCTCCTTTGTAAAAAGCATATGAAAATACTATGTCGCTTGGGTTAATTGTTATTGTGAATAATTCTTCTTTATGTTTAGTGTGTTCACGGCTCTTTTAGAAAATGACATTGAGATCTAAACATATCTCAGTAACAGAGCAGCCCATCACCAGCATATGGACAGATTTTTACCAAATATTCTCCTGATTCTGGTACATGAGTGACTTTGGGATTTGACCTGAAATCCATAAAGATTTGCTTTTTCAAGTTATATGAAGATATAAAAAAGATGCAGAATTTTTAATAGTGTAGATATTAATAAGGAACTATATATGTTGTCTGAGCATATACCATCTTGCTTTTCTCAGTACATATGACGAGAGCAGAGTCCTTCAACCTGGGGCTTCCGTAAGAAGGTACTTTTCTCTCATAAGGTGTAGACATTAAACGGCAGTACAGCATTCACATTTTTACTTTTGTTCCCTTTATTTTTCAATGAACCAATTCTAGTTTTGGTCTTTAGCCTAGCCTTTAACAGCTGAACCACCTCTCCAATCCAATGAACCAATTCTATATGAACTCCAGCATATGTGGAAATGGAGATTAATAATCATTGTGGTACTTCATAATTCTAGTGAGATTCTCAGCTGGTTGGCTGCCTTAGCAGCCCATTCTGTAATAGTGGAATCAGGGGTATCAGCTATGCGAGTGTCTCATAGAATGGTCTATTTCTCCCAAGGACATCATAAGGAAGAAAGAAAATACAGAAGTACTTATGATGAGCACATGGTTTGGAGAATGTACATTGACAAAATTCTATTTGTGCCTGGCTTTTATTGGGCTTCTTATTGTCATCTTCATGTTACTTAGTAATTTTTGGCAGGTCTTATTATTTAAATTCGGTAATTTTCAAAGCTGGGATATTCTTTCAGTGAGCCAGTGTCTTATGAACTCCCAGGAAAGAGCATGTAGAAGGTCAAAGATATCACTGGCCATTATGAAGCCTTTGTGAGTCCCCAGAACTCTGGATTTGTAGGTCACCTGCCACCACTTCAATGTACCCAATCCAGAAGAATTCAACAAAGGAAGAGAAAGTGTTACTTCATTTTCTCTGCTTAGCTTCAATGCTAAAGATAAATGAGCACAGTTTTAGTCAGTCAGTAACCTCTGCTTATTTATAATACTATCTTACATGAGCTGAAGTTTGAGATGTAGAAAAAAGTCATTTATTTTTCCTATAGAAATTTGAAAATGCCTTTACAACCACACAATTGAAAAGCAATTCAAAATGAAAGAAAACATATTACTAGATCATAAAAGAATGCAGGATTTCAGCAAGTTAATATTGACTAGAAACCAGGGCGTCCAGTCATCCAGGGCAATGTCCTAGCCAATGCAATTTTCCCGAGTGCTCTGTTTAAATACTTATAGGAATGGCATCTTTAGCACCTCTTCTTCAAGGCAAACTGCTCCACCTCTGAGTCACTCCAGCAGTTACAATAGCATTTCTATACTGAATCATTTTAACTTGTATGCACATGAAGATCATAATATGTAAAATCAAACAAGTCAGTTGTTCACAAAAGATTCCAAGGCAATGTCTTTGTAATGAGCAAGTTACACCAAGCCGATGTAATTTCCTTCTGTGACAGAGTTTTAAGTCTTGAATAAAGAGAAGAGCGATCAATGTAGGACACATCTGGACTTCACTAAAGCTATGAGGATCTGCAGGGAATTCCCATTAATGAGCCGGGGCTATCGGGCCTGGACTGTACTATTATGAGTCTTATAGCAAGGGAAGTAAACAGTTCTTTGGGAAGGAGCTGGGACAACATATCTCAAGGACCACAGACATTTCTCTTGGAACTTTAATTTTTTCTGCAGGGTCTAGTATGGAAGAAGTAAAATTTCTATAAAGTTGCAGAAGACACAACACTGGGAGAAGAAGCTAGAGAGTGGCGGGGTGGAAATAAAAGCTGAAATTCCTTGCGAAGCAAGAGCAGAATCCAAGGTGACCTTGACCAATTAGAAAAATGTTCTGTCAAAGAGAAGTTGACATTTGATGTTCAACAGGGACATTGCTGGGCAATCCATGTACTCCCCAAATACAAACCACATGAATACCTGCTGAGGCATGGCTGGAGAAGCCATCACTATGAATCACACATTGAACAAATGGAAACAAGACAAAGCCACAGTTTAAAGGACTGTTTTAGGCCTGGGTTTTGTGAACAGGACTATAATGTACAAAAGGCGGGACATCATTCTTGTGTCTTGTATTCCACACCAATAGCAGCTTTGTTAGATACATGCAGGCATTTAGCATATTGGTCTTTCTATCAAACATGGAGATCCAAAAACCAGAACAGCTCCCAAGGTAAGTGGAATGGAAAACCGTTTTCCTAGGGAATATATGAGAAGGAATGAAATGATTAAAACTGTTGGGAGACTCAATGTTGGCTTCTTACTTGCTTTTCTGTCAGTGGAGTTTTTTTATAATCACCTCACCAAATAGACCTTTTCTACATTGCTTAGAAACTCCATATAAAGACATGCCTGTTCAGACCAGTTCATCATAATAATCCAAAACTGGCTTAAGCTGCTTCTTATGTTTGAGCACATGTGTGTTGACAACCCAGATTGGGAGAAAACATTTGATTCTAGGTGACATACTTTTTCCATGATACTATCCTAGTCACTGTTATTCTATGAGATACCATGAAGTAGACATCTAATGACAGTATGCTATTGAATGGCATGGTAATTTGAATGAGAATGGCTCCTATAGACTCATGTATTTGGTCCCTATTTGGTGAAACTGTTTGGAAAGGATTATGAAGTATGGCCTTGGTGGAGGATGCATGTCACTGGAGGTGGGTTCGGAGGTTTCAAAAGCCCACTCCATTCCCAAATAGCATTCTCTCTGCCTCAGGGCTGTGTCTCAATATGTAAGCTCTCAGCTACTGCTCCAGTGTCATGCTTTCCTGCCTGCTGCCATGTTCTCTGCTAGGATGGTTATGGACTCTAACCATCAGAAATGTAAGCCTCAAATAAACGCTTTCGTAAACACTTTCTTTAAAAGTTTGTTTCTTCTTAGTATCTTATCACAGCAATAGAAAAATAATTAATATGGCTAAAATGGAAGGAATAATTCACCTAACTGGGTTTGTAAATCTGGGATACTCTCTGATAAGATCAAGTTAGTATGGGAATGTTGGGAGGAAGAAGAAAGTTAATTATAAGTTGTGATTTGCATTGGGAACATATTATAGAAGGGCATTTGGGATGAGGTACTTGAAGACTTAAATCCGGGGCAGCACTACTGTGTCTGTAACTGGTGAAATACTAATATGACTTCAAATGATTATTTGTATTGTTAGTAACTCTCCTTAATTAACCTGTCTGAATCATGTAGCATGGTACCCGATACATAATAGATCCCAGATACATGTTAGTGATTGTTTGGTGAATTTTATAATGTTTCTCAACTTTAGGCAATTATACTGACAACTGATTTCTCTGACTCAGCATTGATACTCCATGCTGTGCTTTGAGTTTTCATTAAATATACTGTAAGCCTTTTACTCAGGCACCCTCTAAAGCACAGTTCAGTGAGTGAATGGTTTCTCCCTTGAGGATTTTTTTCGTTTGAATATCTGATATTCTATCAATCAGCTTGAGGACACCACTTCATTTATTCATCTTACTCAATAACAATATGTTCTTTATACTTCTAGTATTAGAAGGTTTTATACTTGGTTGTAGACAAAAAAAGCACCCAACAATAACAAAATTAGAAGATAGTAGAAGTCTGACATACTGCAATGATCATTAACAATCTAAACTGTTAAACTTTCTGCTCTTTTTCTATCTAGGGAGCTATATATGGGGCCTGTGATAATTATAGTCATTCAAGATAAGATTTGGTATGAATTATAATAATACCAACCAGTAAGCAGTATCTTTATTGAAAAAAAAGTTATGATGGTTATTGATGCGAAATTCAGGTAAGTTGAGTCCTGTAGCTTTCTAGGCATGTTCTGTAAAAGTCCTTTAATTGAGTGTATAGGGGGGGGAAATGACAGATCAGTGAATGGACAGTCAGTGAGATAAGATTTATTTCTTCCACTACCACATCCCTATAGACCTAGTAGACTGGCAGAAACTCCTCTGTTTATTCCCAGTAAAAGGAAAGTTTCTTGATTAATGGAGGCAACACAATCTGCCAGTAGATTCTCAAGGAGAAATCAGAGGAGAGAGACAAGAAGCAAAACCTTTTGTTGTCCTACATTCTCAAATATTTGTAATTGATTACTGGCTCTGGAGATTTCTGGGCAGAATGAGTACAACATTAGTAAAACTTCATCAAAAATACCTCAGTGTACATCTTAATAAAAAGAACCATCCAACAGAATGCTACTGTGCTATCATTAGAATTTAGAACCAAAAGTTTCACCTTTTATGAAAGTTCTCAGTCCCAGAAAACCCTAGTTATAGTCACCTGGCTAAGTAAGATTAACTTGTCTGGGCCACTTCTCTCCAGGCCTCAGCTTTCACATGTGTGAAATTAATATACACTATGAGGTAGTCTCCAAGGTATCTCATAAGTCTCAGGTTCTGTTGTTCTATGGAAGTGTGTCCTTTGGTTTGTCTTTGGATCTGGTTTTAGAAAGCGATATAAGATACAGAGACCTTTAACTAGACAGTGTATAGAGAGTGAAAGAGCTTGAAACACTCAGTCCTAAAATGGGCTATCTCCACCAAACCCTTCTCCTCAGGGCTCAGGAAACTATGCAGAAGAGGAGGTGGAAAGATTTTAAGAGCCAGAAGAGATGGAGAACAACAAGGAATCAAGGTCTTCTAAAAGAAAAACAGTGTTGACCTACATACGACCTCACAGAGACTATGTCAGCATGCACAGGACCTGCACAAGTCTGGGCCAGATGGGGTTCTGGAACTGAGAGGGGAAGTGGACAGAGCCCCCTTCCCTAACCCAGAAGTTCTCTCCAGTTGACAACCACTTGCAAAGGAAAAAAATAGTTTTCTCCAACAGAGTCTCAGTGGTATACAAAGCACTGTTAAGGGCAGGCTCCATAGCCAACACAAAACAAACTTAGTGCTACTTTTGGAGTTTCTAGGTTTTATTTTTCTTTTGTCTCACAGTATTTTCTCTGAGCATTTAAAACCTATATTACAGAACTTTTGCTTATATATTATGGTTCCCGATATTGTATTTCTTGGTTTTGTGTGTGTGAGCGAATGTGTGTGTTTCAGTGTCTGTATGTGTTTTTTCTGCTTTTTCTTTTGCTCTTTTTAAAATGTTTGTTTGTTTTGTCCTATTATGGCTTGTTTTTATTTTATCTTATTTCATTTTCTTACTTGATATGCTTGTTGATGTTTTAATAAGAGAAAGAAAGAAAGGGTATGCATTTAGATGGATGGGGAAGAGGTAAGGATCTGGTAGGATTTGTGGGAGGGAAACCATAATCAGAATGTATTCTGTGAAAGAAAATCTATTTTCAGTTAAAAAACAAGTTAAATAAGAAAAGACGTAAGAGCTAATTGCAAGCCCAAGGTTGTTCTCACTAATGTCATCTTCCAAAGTTACGAATTGTCTGCAATTACTACTACATTCCTTCCATAAGGAGCCAGATCATTTTGATCAGACATTTCTGTTGATTTGTATTATGCAATTCCCTTCATTTTTAACCCATACCACATTATTAAGATGAAATCCCAAGATAGTTCTAGCCATCTTATATCTACTTCGTATCATAGAATTCTAAACCTGATGCTTTCTTCTTCAGAATTTAAAGTATTCTCCCTAGTTCTTTGACTCATAGGTATAAAGAATAAATCTAAAGCCATGCAGTGGTGGCACATGCCTTTAATCCCAACACTTGAGAGGCAGATGCAGAAGAATCTCTATGAGTTCGAGGCTAGCCTGGTCTACAGAGTGAGTTCCAGGACAGCCAGAGTTACAACAGAGACACTCTATCTCGAAAATAACAACAACAAAAAAAAACAAATTAAAAAATAATGAAGAAAGAAAGAAAGAAAAAGAAAGAAAGAAAGAAAGAAAGAAAAAAAGAAAGGAAGGAAGGAAGGAAGGAAGGAAGAAAGAAAGAAAGAAAGAAAGAAAGAAAGAAAGAAAGAAAGAAAGAAAGAAAGAAAGAAAAAGAAAGAAAGAAAGAAAGAATGAATCTAGGTCCATATTACCTATTCAGTTCATGACGTCATATTTGCAAGTGTGGGCATACTACACAGAGATTGGGTGTCTTGGCACACTGTGAGAAAATAAGACTCTGCCCTTTCCCTTCTCTCCTGCATTGTGCCATAACACCCACACGTGAGGTGAGCCATGCCCTCACTACAACAAAAGGAAGGCACCTGTGATGTTGGGCAGACACTTGAGGCAATTGAAGTGAACAAGGTCTTGCTAGGTTCTGCCCCCTCCCGCAGCTGACCTCCATTACCTTTTTCCTAATCATGTATTATTGTACTTTTCTACTCTTCACCCAATCTATAGTTAAAACATTTGATTTGAACTGTTTCTTTGGACCTTCATTTCCAGATGAAGGCTCCCACGTTACTCAAAACATAGATTAAACACATTTGTATGATTTCCCTGTGGAAATCTGTCTTTATCAGTTAAAATATCAGGTCTGGCCAGGAACTCTGTCTTGTTTTCAAGTTCATCAGATCCCTTTCAGCCATTTAATGGTATGTCATCAGTTGGTTATTAAATAATTTCATTAGCTCTTGTGCCTGTCCAGTCATACCTCAATGTCTGTGGAGGTGTAGTAGCCTGGCACACTGTGATCTAACCAACAGACAGTTTCTAAAATGGTGGAGGGCATTTACTTACTGACTGCTGTCTTTCCTTGGATAAAGGTTTCACAGAGTGTCTCACATTTTCTGGGCAGATTCTTTTAGGAGTCTAATACAGTGGGAGTGCCATATTCATTTCATTTCCAACCCTAGTTCTGCTCTATTCTATCTTTATGTATGGGGAGCTGAGGTAGCCCCGAGTGAAGGTGTAAGGCGTGGATGATATTATGAGGGAATGGGTATCGTTTGACATGAGCCAGCTATATCAAGGTCCAGGGCCTCAGACTCATGAGTAATTGGCAAAGCCTTTCCCATGGTTCGGGCTCAGAAAGGCAAAGCCTTCCTCTGGTCCAGGTATGCATGAGTGTTTTCAAAGATTAGATCAGTGTGTGTAAAAACAAGCAACTGCAGCTTTCTCCTCCCCAGTGTTTCAGCCTGAGACTGCTCACCCATGGATACTTCCTACCAAGACTATCTGCGTCCTACCCCTGGGCTGTACATGATAAACACAAGGCACTGAAGTTCCAAGTTGTGCAGTAGTCGATGCCTCTGCATCAGAGTGTACACATCACACTTGACCCTGGCTTTTCTGTGTCTGTGTGCCTGTTTTCCTTTAGTGTTTGTCCTTTCCTCATTCCCTCACCACCCCTAGTCAGGTTTCTAGGATCAGGCTGTGCTGGTTGCAATATTTATGAGTTTGGACAAGGTATTTAATCTTTTGAGTGTAAGCTACACAAGGGCACAGATAACTCCTTGTTTGTTGGTGCAGTCCAAATCGTCTGTTTTACAGCTTGTAATTGATTCTCTAAGTTGGCTATAGTGAATGGTGCATCAACAAGCGTGGCTGAGCAAGTATCTTTAACGTGTGCTGTTGCATCATATGATAGCTCTGTTTTTATTTTTTTAAGGACTCTTGTACTAATTTCCATAGCGGCTGAACCAGTTTACATTCCTACCAGCAGTGTATGGGGTTTCTGTTTCCCTACAACTTTACCAACATTTGTTATCTTAGATTTTCCCAATGATAGCCATTTGATATGGGATAAGGTGGACTCTAAAGATAGTTTTAACTTGTGTGCCCCTAGTGACACCCCTGCTTGATGATGAAGGTTATACTGGGTTGTCTACCAGTAGTCTACCCTATTTGACTTTTTGAGGGCAGAGACTGGAGTTATGCACATCTATAGAAGGTATATATAGTGAGTACTGGGCTTGACTATAAGAACACATTAATAAAAGTCATCATTTCAATTTGATTGATTGTGGTTTTCTATAATGGTCTCCATCTGTTGCAAAGAGATGTTTCCTTGATTCAGGATGAGGACTTCACTTATCATTTGGTATAAGAACAAATATTTAGGATGGAGGTGGTTAAGGATTATACTGATTTAGTAAAGGAGTGGTATATATATATATATATTAATATATATGTAACGATTAATGAAAAAAGAGGCTATGAATTTGCAAAAGAGTTTGGAGGGATGAAAGTAAAGGGGGAAATGATGTAATTATATTATATCAAAAAATAAAAGAAATAATTAAAAAGATTAATCTTATCAGTCCTCAAGGATTTGCACAGAAATATTTTCTCTCATTCACCACTGCTCATTTTTAGATCTTATATATATTTCTTAACATTATTGGTAATTTGTCTTGAAGATAGCCTTTCCTCTAATATTTTATTAAAGATTATTAAAAATTATATTAAAAGTAACTTTTTGAGATGTTTATTGTTGTATCTGGTTTTTTTTTTTCTGTGTAGAGAAAGAAACAGGTTTCACAGAGGAAAAGTAATCAAAGAGTCCCACTTTCAGATGACCTGTCTGTGTTTGCTCTTAATGTTGATTTCTACAACAACTTAAATTTGAATTGGTGACAGCAGACATCAAATAAAGTATACAGAGACAGAATCTCAGAGAAAGATTATGTTAACAGCAATTTCTAACTCTATGGGAAAGTGCATAAATTCAGGGGCTGGCAAGGAAAATTGTCTCCCTTGACTCTTTTGTAATATAATGAGGACCTTCTACATATTTTTAAAATGGAGGCTTTAGAAGCTAGCAACAAAAAGGGATCATTTCTACTTTTACAAATGGATGTTTTAAATCATTTTTCCAAGTTATAGAAGATTTTAATATTTCTACAGCTTCATTTTTTCCAATCTTTTCTGGAAGAGATGTGCTGTTCTTTGTGAATTAAAGGGAGGTATAGAAATGCAAATGCTGTAGATTATAAAACTGTACAAAAAGACTGTCTGGTAAATTGATTTCAAGGCTATATAGGACATTGTATGCTGAGACAAAAGAGAATTGGAACTTAACAAAAAAAGAAGGGAGATTTAGGTAAAGAACTTAATGCAGAGATCTGGGAATAGATGTGTAAGTTAATAAAAATGGATTTATGTAGAGGTCCCATATCAGATTGTTCAGTTTAATTGTCTACCATCCTTAGTAGCTTTTGGCTCTCAAATTGCATCAGCTGTATAAAATGCTATTCTTTATTTCTAGTGTAGGACAGCATGAGAGATACTAACACAGGATAGCATATAGGAAAGAATCCACAGCATGCATATTACATTAAAAGCAAATTCCGTGTACATCAGAATATATATACTTATTTTAGAGTTCTAAATAAGCAAATCAAGACTATGATATTAAAATTATTCCACCAATGCTGACAGCAGAGGATCCTTTATAAACTTGTCAGAGCTCTCATTTGAAGAGAGAAAAGAAAAAGTAACGACACGGATTAAAAGGAACAGTGATTAGTTTTCAGAAGTGATGACAAGGGAAGACAAGAGATATCATTTTTTTCTAAACTCTGGGTGCTAACTTTTAAGCATGCCTCCCTACTCTCAGAGAATGATACTTTAGTCATTCATACCCTTTTTAAGTCGGGACCAAAAATGAGTTGTAGACTTGAAGCATTTCAGAATATGAGAGTAACATTTTTCAATTAATGGCCAATGAGAAGCTACTTCTCCTGGTGGCAGATTACATACATGACTTGAGGCCATTGTCAGTGGAGAGTTCATCATCAGAGAATGCACATACCTGAGCACCAATGCTCAACACAAGTGAACATGGCCCCAGTCCGTGTGCGGAGAGGAGTACCAGCGTAAGTAATGATTATGGTGAAAATCACCACAATGGGGGCTGCGTAGCACCAGGTACTGGGATGAACCAGACAGCCACCTTCAAAGGAGTTTACAAGTATATGTAGAGGAAGACACATTTCATATTATTAGTATAAAATGAACTGAGTTTGAGAAAATGGAGAGAAAGGAAGGCAAATGTTAAGTATAAGCATTTGAGGATCTTCAGCTATGTAACACCATAAGTGGAATATGGGTTTTATGGTCTTCTTTAAAGACTGACTTTATCACTATTCTAATCCCTCCCCATACTGGTATTAGCTGGATATACACTGAGATGCTTCTCAGCAACACTAATAAAGCAATTCCTTAAATAAACTAAACACAATTGCTGGTTGACTGGGAGTGAAGCATAGTAAAGACCATCTCTGAAACCCTGGAAATATACTAGAAGCTCTGTGCTTCTTCTTTGCCATATATTCCATCCCAAGTGCCTGGTTAATAGCCAAAGAGGTTTTTCTTTATTTTGAAAAATTAATTCTTTGAGATTTTCATACATGTATATAATGTATTTTGATAATATCCACCACCATCGCCCATTCCAACTTTTACTTGGGCACCCCTCCAAAACATCTTAGTCTTAACTTTATTTTCTCCTTTTCTGTATAACCATTATATCCAGTTAGTGCTGTCCATAAGCACATGCATATGGGGCATAGGTGGTGCACCAATGCAACCTACCTGTGGTCACATGTTCAAAGAAAAATGACTCTCCCTTCTCTAGCATCCATCAACTACCTGAAACTCCTCAGCTAGGGTGAGGGCTGGTGAGCTCCTCAACCCCTCCATGCTGGCATATTAACTGCCTTGATCTTGTGCAGGCCTTGTGCAAGGAACTACAACTGCTGTGGGTTTATGTGTCTATCTGTGTTTAATTTTTATATTGTGTCTTTCCAAATAGGACTTCAGCGATCACAGATTTATGTGTGTGTGTGTATGGGGGGGATTCTGGGGATCTAGATACTCCTCTAAGCTTTGGGAACCTACAGAATGCTCTACAAGATTCCAACCTGCCAGCTAATGACACTATAAGTATCGCTGATTATTTTCTTTTTAAAAAGAGCAGCATGAAAAGCTCAATCAAGTAACTAACTGAAAGGAGAAGTGATAGATTGGGTGACTCACTGAACATCTTTCATGATGAGTGAAGTGTCAGCCCTAATAGCTGGTTGGCTTGGATATGATAATCAGAAACGAAGTAGTTAAAAGGATTGTTAATTTAAAAAAAAAACAACCTTGATTAGAGGTCACGATGGGACTTGGAAGAGATAGGTAATGGTAGTGTGCTTTGGGCAATGTATTTGCCTAACACAATGGGTTGTCCATTAGCTGCCATTGTCATACTTCCTTTCGTGTCAGAAGTGCATAGTGACTTCAATATCTGGAAAATTAGAAGGATACTATTTGTGAATGAGAGAACAGGTATTCTTTTCAGGGTATTAAATTCAGGGGTGTTTGTATGGAGGGGTAGGGCATACTAATGGGGCTTATTGAAGGAAGCTGTCCCTGAATAGACCTGCTTATTAACTTTTCCTATCCAGTTTAACAAATTTCACTGTAACTCCACAGTACTGAGCCAATCTTACATAGAAAAGAGAAGACATGGAGAAGCTTTTTATTATTTATCAACATACAGACAAAGTCTTCCATTATTTACAGGAGAGAGAGGGAAAAGAACTCTGTCTGTTTATATTCTCATTCATCTATTTTGATGGAAGTAACTTTTAAAAATGTATTTTAAAATATTTGTTTTTTGATATTTTAAATTTATATGCATTTGCCTGTCTGTCTGTGGATATGTACATGTGAGTGAAAGTGTCCACAGAGTTCAGAAAAGGGCACTGGATCACCTGGAGTTGATGTTGCAGGTGGCTGTGCGATACCCAACATAGGTGCTGGGATTCAAACTCAGGTCCTCTGAAAGAGCAGTGTACACTCTTAGCCATTTAGCCACTTCTCCAGCCCCAGAAATGACTTTTCTTGGTTTTCCAAACCTATCTCTGGAAACACTTTATTTCAAGTGTATGCCACACAGCAGGAACTTGGGAATATTGTATTGAGAAATGGAGATAGTGTGATGTATAAAAAATTGAATGGTCCATGAACTTTTCTAAAGAGGCGTGCATCAGTGAAGTTCCCAGACTCTCATCTTGGATTAATTTATTTTCAAGATATCTATAAGCAGTGGCACTTACTTTGGCAATGCTACAATCTAGCAGGGTACATATGCTGTCAATCATTATTGTCACTGGAACTATTTGTGTGAGTAGTAGAGTCTTTTGGACCATTCGGGGCAGTATACCTATTTGAAATAACTCATCTTGGAAACATATAGGTTGAAATATATAATTTCAAATAATAAGCTTTCTGAATATATATATATATATATATATATATATATATATATATGTATGTATGTATTCCCCCAAAGTTGTGTATTGTGAATTTAATCCCCAAACTCATATGTTAATGAATTTGGAACTGGGGACTTTTTGATAAAAAAGGTTTTGCTGAATTCACCGAAGTAGGAGCCATAATAAAGGTATGAGTGGCTTTATAAGAATGATAAAGAGACACTTGATCAATCATATTTGTTCTGTTTTGTCGTGTGATGCTCTCTGTCATGTTATAATGCAGGAAAATGGTCCTCAGTGGATGCAAAGCCAATGCAAGCATCATACTCTTAGTCTAGTCTCTGGAATCACTAGTTAGGAAATACTATAATATGGCTGGCCTCAATGCTCTGTTGCAGGAACCGAAAATGGACTAAGACATATACAGCCAAAATTGAAACCACTCATCCTTGCATCAGTTCTTCCATCCCTTCAGTTACTCGATATCTGTTGGGCAAATGCAATGGACAAATTATCATACAGAGAGCAGTGAGGCAGATTATTTAAGGCTTTGTTTAACTTTCAGCATTTCATCTCCAACAGTTAGTATAACATAAAGAATATATAATATATATTTAAATGGTGCTTGTTGACAAGTGAATTAATACTAGGTAGGGGATAACTATACACAAGAGTAATTGTAATGTCTAAGTGACATACGTGACATAAACTAACGGCCATGGGCAGGAAAGGAAGTATGCAATTAACCCTACTTTAGGTAAAGTTGGTTAAGAAAGGTGACAGGGTAAACGGTTAAAAATATGTGGCGTTGTAGCAGTGTAAAAATGCTTGGCGTAATTGGTAAATGGTAAACAAACAGAAGGGTTAGAAGACGTGATGGTGGATGGGCTGAGGAGAAAACAGAAGCGCAATTTAGTCATAAAAGACTCTAAGTAGATCCTAAGAGAGCCATATACCACTTACAGTTTTAGAAGGGAGGAGTAATAAAATTCAACCTAGTACCCATCACTTCTTAAAATGCCCATTAAGCACCTATCTTGTACCATAAGGAGGATTTACTCTCACAGAATCCGTAGTTTACATGTATGATGAACAGTTTCCTTTGGGAAGTGTTTCCTGACTCCAGTCCGCAGCTCTTGCATTTTTTTTTTTTCCCCTCATCGTAACGCTTTCACAGTGAGGTATAATTGCTTATTTTGTTTTTCGTTTCTTCCACTTGACAGATCTCAGGGAGGGCTGGAACAATGTCTACCTTGTTCATAATTATGATTGCAATCCAAGTGCTTAGAACAGCACCTCGCATGTAGTAGATATTCAATAAACACAGGCCGAGTAAACAAGAACTGAGCTAGTATACAAATCATATGATTAATTTCCTATATCTACACAATGCAGAGGTACTCGTTATGGAAGATCTCTACTGTAAGAATGGAACTCATTTATTCCATTGGAGTGTCTGTGACAGTTAGACATGAAAAGCCCTGGAAGTAGGCAAGTGTCTATTAGGTTCTGGAGACTTAGCGACGGTTGAACATTTTCATTTATGTGGTGGGGTTTTCCCAGCATGTCTTGAGGCTCGAGACTGACAGAGGAAACTTCAGTAGATGTCTACTGATGTGTTTATCTCTGAGAAGGCAA
Source organism: Cricetomys ansorgei (assembly GCA_026225945.1). Classification (NCBI taxonomy): domain Eukaryota; kingdom Metazoa; phylum Chordata; class Mammalia; order Rodentia; family Nesomyidae; genus Cricetomys; species Cricetomys ansorgei. Next base: position 1,760,814 of record JAMJFZ010003018.1, on the reverse strand, counting down.
GATGCCTTCATGAGGATAATACTTGCAGTCTCTAAGGAAGACTGTGAAGACAGATTTGTTTGGTAGTTTTAGGGACAACTTAGTTGAACTAGAATTTTGAGCTATAGTACTACTGATACTACTGACCTATGCAAAGTGAAAAGGTCCAGGAAACGTTTGTAGCGCCATGTGAGTATTTATTGACTGCTTATATTCTTCATTATGCTAGAATTGTATTTCCTAGGATGGTCTCAGGCATATAGTTATCCTATCACGTTTTCATTCCTATTAAGAAGTGGAGTCACATTTTTCATTTTCAAACTATTTGTAACTGCCACTGCCAATACAGTACAACAGAAGTGACACTACGGGAATTCTGGATAGATTAGGAAAATGGAATGTCTCTCTGTGAGCATGTATGTCGAGTTCGCCCCTTCATCCTCTCTTCTTTCTCTCCTTTCCCTCTCTTGTCACCTATCATGGAACCACTGGAAGCGAGCCACCAAGCTGTGAGGAAAGAACATTTTTCTCATAAAGACACTACATGGGGTAAGACATATGGAGCAGAATCAAGACCCCTTGTTGATTGTCAGCATGAATCAACAAACAGGCAAATGAATAAACCTTCAGATGATCTCCGCTCCCAGCCATTGAGCCTTCCAACTGAGTCCCCAGACATGGTAGGCTGAATACAAGCTTTTCGTACCATGCCTTAATTGGATTTCTGAGCTATAGAAATTATAAGAATAAATATATGATTGCTATTATTGTTTTTGAAATAATTTCCTTTAATTGAAAATAGTTTTTGAAGTATTTTTACATTAACTTACTTGTGTGTGTGTGTGTGTGTGTGTGTGTGTTTACATACATGTGGAAGTCAAACAACTCAAGGAACTCAGTTCTCTTGTTACACCATGTAGGCTCCTAGGATTGTCATCAGGGTTGATGGCAAGTGCTGTAATTTCCTGAGTCGTCTCACTAGCCCAATTTGTTGTTTTAAACCACTAACTTTTGCTTTAACTTGTTTTTAAATTGGCAATAGATCATGAATACACTCGATATCCGTTCACCAAACTAGTGGTCTATAACTTAAAAGAAAATCATAGATTCATTTGAAAATCATATGATAGCCACTGTGGCCTCAAAGACTCTCGGCTTCTGTTGTTTACCCAGGCATAATTTTTTCTCCTTAAGTGTGGGCAGGGCACTTGATTAGCTCACAATTAACACACAGTAGCTGATGGGATTATGTCCTTAAACAAAGATTTCCTTGCAAGCAGACTCATTCTGTAGTTTTGCTGCCCTTGTTGATTTTGATGACAGGTATCCCATAATCAAGAGGAAATGAATTTTTCCAATAAATAGAGTAAGGCTGAAGACCTTTCCCAAGTCAAGCATGGTGATTACAACAGAACACAGGCTCATACCTCAATGGCAGTCTTGAAGGGGATGTTGCTTAGACTCTAAACCCATAAAGAGTTTGAGATAGTCAATACACGTATTTTTCTTCAGGAAAACCAGGATCACCAACACACTTCAGTGACTAATAGACAAGCAGGATGGGCAGAGAGTGATACTTATGAGTTAGTCATTCACTACATAAATGAACACAATTTGTTGAGTGGGTTTCACTTTTTTTACTTTTCATTGAGAAGTTTAAGTTTAAGATACAACATTTTTTTCTTTCGATCATAATTAAAATGCAACACAAATATGAATATCTCTTCTTCACTGTTTAAATGGTTTTTATTTCTTTAATATTAATAAATAATCCCTAATAGTAATAATAATTAAAATTAATAATAGTAACTACTGTATACTCTAATAAAAATAGAAGGTGTTGAAAATAATACTTACTGTGAATTCTCTAACACTGGCATGTAAAACATCCTCATTAAAGCCAGTGATCCATGTTTTCTTGTTTAGATAAATGTCTGTGATTCCTGATTATTGTGTTTTTTTTTTCTTCTCATTTTACCTATTTCTTTGGTGAGGAAGCAGAGTCAAGTTCTGACAGCTTCAAGTCCCATTTTTATGTTACCACAATGAATGGTCAGTTTCTCTAGAGGCCTGATGGGATTATTGTTGAAATCCCAAGATATATAGCCACACAGTACACAAGGATTCTTGAAGCTCCTTCCTCTTCAACTGTGTTGGGACCTTTGAACCTGGGAAAAGCAGCAAGCAAGTGCTCACATGGCTCTTTAGAACCAGATTCTGCAGGAGGAAAGTCTGGCTTATGAAGATATCCTGCTTTCCGCACACTGGGTAGTATAGGCCCCATCTGTATCCGGATCTACTGCGGACTGCATGGAAAAGTTCTCTTGCTGGCTTCACAAACAATAGTGATGCAAGTTGCACGTAGGCATACAGATTGACTTAATCATTCTCTACTTTCCCAATCACAAATAATTTGGCTTTGCCTATTGATTTTTGTAGATACCATTAAAAGGAATACCATTGCTAATGTTATATCAGACCCCATTACACTAGTGAACTGCTTCTATATTTTTTTTCTTTCATGCTGTGGCATTTCCTTTCCCCTGAAAACACTCTTTCACTCAGTCTAGCAATTAACTGCTTGAACAGTATAATAAGGAAGCAATTAAGAGGTGACAGAGAAAAATTAACACTCCATTTCACATTAAAGGCTAAGTGAGTATCCTTGCCATTGTGAGTTAAACGTGTCTTTGAAAACCTGTAGTTTGGATGTATTTTCCTTTTGAATAAGGAGCCCAGATCCATGTTTTTTGTCTAGCATCCCAATCTGAAAATGGATGATAACTAATTGGGTGCTGTCTGCTTAAACAGGCTATATTAATTGCAGTTTGTTCTCCTGTAAGTGTCAAGGAAAACAAAATCTTTGTAATGTGTAGGCATAATGTACTGCTGCCTTCATTTGAATATGCAGGCCATGTCCTGGTGCAAATAAAGCAAACTCCTGGATGCAATGTTGCCATGGCAGGCGGCATTTGCATAATAAATAACAGCTATCATGAGACTTTCTTTATGAAGTTCTCTGTTGTGTTGTCAGCTGTAAGGGCCTCTACTAAAGCAGCCAATATTGAGGAAGTAGAGTGTGTTTTGCTTGCAAATGCAACACACCAACCGGAGTCACTGTCAAGAATACATTATTTTAGTGTTGCTGGCTAAATGGGATGGGTTGTATTAAATATGTACATGCAATACACAGTGAATTGTATCAACACACAGCCACAGGATGAACGAGAATATGACTTAACTCCAAGACAGTGGTTGGATTAAGTCAGGAGCGTACCATTGGCTTACTCTCTGGGTCGAGGTCTTTCAGCACAATAATGCTATACACAATCTCTTCATCCATTGCTTAAGCCTGAGTCAAACAAGTTAGATGTTCCTCTTATTTCTGGTTATAGGGATTTGAATGCCATTTAAGAGACAAGGAGTTCTCAATTGCTTTATCTTCCTTTGCGATACTTTTCTCTTAATATAGTAGGGCTACCAGAAGTTTCCTGATGGTTACTGGGGGCTTTGATGTAAGTACTTTGTAAGTGTACTTTGAATGCATATGAGCATAGGAGATTGGAATGATCAACTGGCTTTACTATTGAGTGTGAGTTCTTCTTTTCACTCTTTGTAACCGCCCCCCTTTTATTCATTGCATATTGCCTAGAGAAGGATGTGAGCTTAACTGTATAGGGATTTCTCCACCATTACCCAAAGTGCAAGGAAAGACAGTAACAACAACCTTATGTCACATGGTCTTAAACATTCTGCCTCTCATTTTGGTTCAGATCAGGTCTCATGATTTTTTTTTTTCATGATGAAGTTTAGGGTGGGCTACCTCAAAATGGAGCAGCTTGGCACATTGAACCTTCTAAATGGAAGAAACTAAAGGAAGTGGGAAATGCAATAAGAACTTCCCCTGAAGCAGGCCATAATGGAGACCTATCTACTATGTTCCTAGAAGTAGAAAACACCTGTATCTCCCAAGATGCAAGAACATCTAAAGAAATCTGAAAACTAGGCATTGCTTGCTTTTTTCCTATTCTACCACTAGTGGTTAATACCTCCTTTTGTTTGATCACAGTTTGTTTTTCCTTGTTTCTCCACTCTTTGCCAAACTACACATGACAGCTGTGTTTACCTCTTTCCTCGGGATCTTCATTTCTCCATGAAGCTCTCTGTCATGTGAAAGTTGTATTACATGCATGTGGATACTCTTCTCTTGGCTGTTTTTTATTAGCAGAAATCCAACACAAAACTAAAGAGGGTACAGGGAGATTTGCTTTACTTCCTTTACATTCCAAGGAAAGAAACCATAGGTACCATTCTGATCACTTTTGCACCTGACTCTGGGTTTAAGTGGCTCTGTGGACTTCATCTCATTCAGTTCTCATAATGTCCTTTAGTCTTTTGTAGGCCTGAGAAAAATCCAGACTCAGCCTGAGCCTTCTTAGACTTAGTACGCGTTACACCTTTTGGCAGAGGCAGGATTTGAATATTGTGCTGTTTTACTCAAAGATCCTGCTCTTTTCACTGGACATGGTGCCCCAAGGCTAGAATTCTGAGAACTGAACCTTAATGAGAATGTCCTTAACAATGAATAATTTAATGACCACAAACAGCATTGTAGGTCCCCCCCGACACAACCCTTGAACCAATGAAAATGGCTAGATTCATGGCTCTTGGAAAGAAAAATTCCAAAAATCTGGAGCTGATTCTCACCTCTTTACAGCCTGATTTATATGTGCAAAGAAGTTAGAAGCCCAATTGAGATGGAAGCCTAGTAGATTGTCTTTTATTTCCACATGACAGAAAGAAAAAGGGACGAGATCAGGAAAGAAAAAGAAAAAGAAAAACATTAGTGAAACCTCAACAACTCAGTTTTTACTTTTAAGAGCTCAGAAAGGTAGTCTAAGCTTTTAAAGAGTATTTATTATACCCCCTTTTAAAACATTTCATCATTTTAAAATTTCCTTGTTCATATGAGAACTTGCTGTTCAGGTGTCTTTATAGAGCAATTTTCTGTAGCCAAGTTACACATATTAAAATAATGACTTGTAATGGAAATTGGGCATGAGGTGGCTGCAGCATTAGCTAAAGAGCACCATTAGAATATGCCGTTACAAAAAAAAAATAAACACTTGGGTGCTTCAGCTTTTAAAATGAAATCCTTAAAAGCAAGGCATCTGTGACAAATGCAGTAATAATATTTAATAATGGTGGAGAGAATGGGGTTGAATGACAAAAAGTGACCAAACAGTTGGAGAAAGTGGAGAGGTTGTAGCGTTAAGGTGTAGCCTATCCCTTGCAGGGAACTTGGGATCAAAAAGAATGTTCTTGAACGTCTTTTCCTTTTTCTCCTTTATGTTTTTCACCATCCCTGATCTGATGTGGTATAAGTCAATGTTTGAGAGGCTAGGCTGTTTTCTTTCCTCTTCTTTGAATACTCCTTTCAAATAAGCACATTCATCAATTTACACCATTGTCCACTCAGATGTTTTTCAATTATCAATGATTTGTTTTCTCCCTTGATCATTGATGAAATTTTATTAGAAATAAACAATTGCAAAAATAAAATAAATATCTCCCCATTGTTCTTTGATAGCATCGGTACTTTAGCGAGAGGCAGTAAAAAAGTTCTATAATTGATTGGTAGGAAGCAGTTGGACAGCAGCTTTAGTATTAGCACAGTTTACATAGTGTCTGTGTTCCCAGCTTACCCACAACGACATTTCAGTGAGTACTTTGAAAAGTAATAACAGTGCTCATTTGGTCACCCCACTGCCTCCATTTAGGAACTTGAATGAGCGAGCATGCTCTTCATCTAAGCAGCAACAGGAGGGGTAGAGCAAGAGGGAAGAAAGTGATTATTTTCGGAATATAGTTCAATGCATTCCTTACTCATGCCAGGGATTCCAAGTATTTTTAATCCCCCCCGCCCCGTGTGTGTGTGTGTGTGTGTGTGTGTGTGTGTGTGTGTGTGTGTGTGAGAGAGAGAGAGAGAGAAAGAGAGAGAGAGAGAGAGAGAAGAGAGAAAAAAGAAAGAATAGCCATAGATCCTTGCCCTCTTGGATCCTTTCCTTCTTGCCTTCTGCCTTGGTTTCTGTTTGTTTGCTTGTTTACACTAGATATGCTGGGCTAGCTGGCCTGAGTGCTTCTGAGGATTCTCCTGTCTCTGTCTTCCACCCTGCAATAGGAGCACTGAATTATAGGTGCTTATGACATGAGTTCTAGAGATCCAAACTCCTGTCTTGACGCTTACACAGGCAAGCACTTTACTTCTTGAGCCATCTCTCCAGTCCAAGACTTTGAGCATTATGTATATTTGGATCTATAAATACATGTGCATAAGGACATTCCCTTGTAAGAGCATGATACTGTGCAAAATGTTCAGGAGAGAGAAAGGCCAAGATTCTGTGCCAAAATTGCCTAAATGAATACCAAATGATGGAAGGTGGTAGAGCCTTAATGTTTTGTACCTCATTGCTTTTCAATAGGGATAGATTTCTTTATTTGGCACTTGATTTTCTGAGTTTATGTTCTGCTATCCATATCAAGGCAAAAAGGTGCCCTTTCTTTTCTGCATGATTCTGGAAACAGCAGGGTCTCTTTAAAGTCATCACATTGATCAGTCTAGAAGAAAAAACCAAATTCTTCAAGAAATGATCTATACTAATATCTTCAAACTTTTCTGAGCCTGTCAAGGACCCTGTAGCCAATGCTCTAAAGTGAATCATTTATAGGAGCTTTTCTGCTAAGCTTTTTCATTGCTGCTACTCCAGACGTATATAAAGGCACTTTGCAAACACTCAATGCCAGAGTGAGGTTGGGCAGCTATATCATGTAGCTACATATAGTCTGATTACTGATCAATTATTAAAACAAGTAAACATGTCACAAATTTGTTTAGCTTCATTTTTGTTCTATGAATTGCAAAAGGATCAGCATAAATCTGAAAATGTAAAGCAGAAAAATAGTGGTATATAAATCTATGAGATGTGTAATGTATACTGCCTTCATAACATGCAAAATGAGTTTCTGTTCCAGAGTCCCTGATGATCAGGCTATAGAAATCAGTAAATTCAAAGGTTTTTCTACTTTACCCCCAGTTCTGGGTTTTTCCTAGGTTTTGTTCTAAATGCCACATTGGTGGTTCATACGCATCGTGCCTCTCCAGCCACTGACAGAATGAACTATAGTCCAGGGCAAGGTGACAGACAGTTCTCAGCCCCACTATCGTGTAAATGACTATATTAGTAATTTAGCACGTTGAGACACTGCAGTACCATTTTTCTGTGGATTAAAAAACAAACCTGTTTCTTAGGTCCTGTCTTCATCACTTACTGGTAGGAAGAAAAAGGCAGCCCTCCTAATGACTTAGTCCAGAGTCATCAACCTACCTAACTATCTCACTTTCCCCCTAAGCCATACTAGTTACGATCTAAATCCCATACTCTGGGCCATGTTCACAATCTGGGATAGGTTACATGAACTTCACATTTCTGTTTGATATCCAGGGAGATTTTAATCCTTTCATGTGTTTTCTTTTCCAAATATAGAATTAAAAAGTGCTTCTCGTTTTTTCTGGAAACATATCTGTCCAATCTTTATCTGTCCAGGAAAATAGGGCAGAGAAAAAAGTGTTCATCCTTCTCCCCAAGAACCATCTTTTGGGCACTGAAGCTCTTCTTCCCCTTTGTTCTCTTTCCTGATAGGAAATTCCTGTGTTATTACAGATGAATATTTTCAAGTCCTCGCATTTACCCACATCATCCATAAGGGCAACTTTTGCCTACTGGTAAAAAGGAATGTAATTACATTTCACATATAATTGAAAACTGGATTGTTCATTACACACCTGAAAACCTCAATCAGTTGTTTGTAATTTGCCATTGGACCTCACACCAGCACTTTGCTGGAGACTTGTATAAAACGGGAACATTATTTACCTTGTCTTCTTTCTGGTGATGTTTTGTTTAATTATGTAATCATTGGACCAGTGTCGGATATTTAACATGCTAATTTTGATGCTTTCAGTAAAGCCTCATGGGGAGCTGAAGCAAAATTAAATATATGAGGAGTAGAGACTTCAAATAAAAACAAGATTGGCTGACAGTATTAGTCCCTTTTTGCCACTGTGACAAAACATGTGAGCAAATGACCTTAAGGAACTTTGGCTGATGGTTTCAGAGATTTTCAGTCCATGATCACTTGACTTCATTGCTTCTGAGTCCATGTATGGTGAGGCAGGATGTCACGGCAGAAAATATGTATCAGAGCAAACCAGTTCACCTCATGGCTGACAAGAGGTACAGAGACAGACAGATGAAGACCAAAGACAAGATATTCCCTTCAAAGGCATGCTGCCAGTGACCTACTTCCTCTAACTAAGCTCCACCCCCTATAGTTCATTCACCTAGAAATTCATCAGTGAATATCAATTAGTGAAATAACAGGCCCTGTGATGCAATTGCCTCTGAGCAGCATTACCAGCTTGGGAACAGGCCTTCAACACAGGAGCCCTTTACAAAGACACTTCTAAACCATGACACTGAATTCTGTGTCCTTGCAGAGCCCTGTCAATTTTTATAGCAGAGCTTGAGAATATCATAGCATTTTAGAGCTGGATGAAACAGAGATCATCGAGTTTTAACAGTTCAATTTTGTACATGGGGAAATTGAGGCCCAGAACCAGGGAGGAATTCACCTTGGAATGTATATTAGTTTGTAGCAAAGGAGGCATAAATCTCTTAGACACCTGTTTCTCTCTGTAGCGATGTCGGGCCTTCTTCTGTATGCTGCAACAAGATGGAGCAAGCACAAGCACTTGGTACAGCTGAAGGTAACATTTAGGGGTGTGGTTTAAATTACACAATTAACTTTAACATGCACATTTCCCTAATACAGCAAAAACAAGGAACATAAAAGGAACGAGAAGTGAATAGCATGTTTGTTGCTTACAGTCACTAGCATTTATTTCTGTATGAAAGGTTTCTTTCGATTTGTGACCCCAGATCAAATCCAGAAGCACAGCATGTGTCAGTTCACACTGTGTCATGTGACGCACAGCTACTTAATATAACCCGATGCACAGCGCCATTTCCATTGCACTGCACTGCAACAGAAGGAAATAACACTCTCTTTCACAAGTGGGTAATTATCTCTGCCAGCTGATATTGTTTTGCTATTTGGAGGTAGAAAATGGAAAGCAGGTACGTTCCTGAGAGTACATCCTTAAAAGAAACACCTACTGGGGTAAGGAGTTTGTAGGAAGCCTATTTGATAGGGTTACCGGAGTTCACACACACCAGGGATGAAAGAAAATACCACGTTTAAAGAAAAATGTATGCTTGCTTTGAGTAGTCTGTTTGGAAGGCAAAGTATGGAAACTTACAGAGGAAACAATGTCTCTGAAGTGTGATGGGTGCTGCAAGCGGAGAGGGATTCCTTGAATGTGTAAGGCTTCCATCCAGAGACAGGCATTAGGAAGTTGCTACACAGAAGAGAAGAAATGGCTCCACAGAAAATAACAATAACAACAGCATCCGCAGCATTCGTTAACACGCACTTCTGTGCCTGACATTACTCCAAGCTCTTTATTGGTTTCAAGTCTTATTCATCACAATTCTTATGTAAACTCCCTATTAATATGCTCACTTTTATGGTAATATTTGTTTGTTGGAGATGCCATAACAAAGTGCAACAAACTATGCGGCTTAGACTACAGAAATTTACTGTCTTGTGGTTTCAGAGTCTAGAAGTCTGAGAGCAAAGTGTGTGGGAGATGGTTTCTTTCAGAGACCAACAAGAGAAGGCTCTCTTCTAGGCTGCTCTCCTTGGCCACTGGCTAGTCCTTCTTTCCCTGTCTCTGGCACAAATGCCTCCTCTGTTTGAAAACAACAGTGCTATTGTACTAGGACCCACTAACTTTTGACTTGGTCGCTTCTGTAAGACTCTTTCTCCAAATACAGTCATACTCCAAAGTACTGAAGGGTAAGACTATGACAAGGCAATCTTGGCATGGGAAGTAATTCAGCTCATGAGATCAGACTACATAATGAGACTCATGGATAGGAAAGAGAAGGTATAATCAAAACCAGGGAGTCTGCCTAGTGGTGGTGGCACATGCCTTTAATCCCAGCACTCAGGAGGCAGAGGCAGGCAGATCTCTATGAGTTTGAGGCCAGCCTGGTCTACAGAGTGAGTTCCATGACAGCCAGAGTTACAACAGAGAAACCCTGTCTTGAAAAACAAACAAACAAACAAACAAACAAAATAAAACAAAAAAATACCCTGAGAGTCTTCTTCAACGTACCTCTTTATAGCAGCTCTCATATCAAAAATAAACTCTGGACTTGGAGAGGAGAATGTCTTCCCCTGAGGTGAGAAAACATCTGTACTTTTAATTATTTCCCCACTTAATTTGCATATTGTCAGTCTTAAAGCTACTTGAGAGAGTGATGCTAAATATTAAATAAAAAACAGTAAGTACTGAAAATAGTTGTTTCCCACTGAGTTCCAAGAACAGGGCCTTACATGTCACATATGTTGTAGAAATGTTAGTTGAATGAAATTGAAACATAGTTTCTCATCAAGGGATCTAAGGGATGATATGTTTGAGAAGAATCTTAATTATATCTATCTCTGTAAGTAGGCTGACTTACATTTTTTAATTACATGGGCTGATGATATAGTGAGGTAAAAATAGCAACCCAACATGTTTACACTGAGAAGTTCTTGCTTAAATAACTTAGAGTCTGGGCTGAGTCATCAGCCAGAATAACTACCATCATATGAAGCTTGACAGGTATCATAATAAAGATATTAGAGGTATTTAGGGAATCACGGAAGAGCTACAACTCTATCTGTTCTTGGTGCGTGCATGAATGAGTGCGAGAATATGCACACAGATATTCATATTGGAGAAAAGACTGCAGAATGTCCAGATAGCAGGGAAAGATTGGATTTGAAGAATGAGCAACTCAATTAACCTTTCAAATATGGAGATGAAGTGAGGAGGGGACTTTTGAGCAGGAAAAACAAAAATAACCTGACAATTGTGTGTGTATGTGTGTGTGTGAGAGAGAGAGAGAAAGAGAGAGACAGAGAGAGGGGGGGAACGGGGGGAGAGAGAGAGGGAGAGAGGAAGAGAGAGCGAGGGAGAAAAGATTGACGGAGAGAGAAATGGAGGGAGAGAGAGAAGGGGGTGAGGGAGAGGGATAGAGAAAGGTGCTGTTGAGGACTGGTGATGAATTGGAGGGGTAGTAAGGGTGTGTGAGAGGGTGATTGATGGGGGGAACTACTGCAGGCTTCCAAACGGGGAGGGCAGGCTCTCTTCTGTTGCTGCTGTCCAGAGGATGCTTGCAATGGGGCCACGCCTGAAAGGAACAAGAAGCTTCAGAGGACTGAGACTATTCTACACAACAGGACCATGTTCAGCCTTTCAAAATTGCTAGGATTGCTTTGTGCTACGATACCAAAGTGAAGTAGTTGTCACAGAAATGACGTGTTCCACAAAGTTTAAACTACTCAGTGTCTGTTCCTTTACAGAAAGAATGTGCTAACCTGTAGACCATGGCAACGACTGGGTGTGAAAAGAAGTGGAAAATTTGGGGTATAATAAATTGGGCTTTCCTGTATTATATTTGCCATTCACTAAAATTTTCAACCATGTAGTACACAGAAGCATATAGTGAATACTGTCACCTAAATTTAGTATTTTGCCATGTATGTTCCACTTAATTTTTCTTTGAGTTATGTGAAGTACAGGCATTTAAACTGTAGACACATTTATCTGATTAGAAGCTTAATAACATGTAGCAACAGAATCATAATATGCCTTATGAACCTAACAAATTAATATAAATTCGACAATCTTAAGAGGAACCACTTTTCAATTTTCTTATTGTCACTAATGCTTTTTCTTAACTTGTTTATTCAAACATGGTTAAGAATTTAATTTAATAAGAGTAACTTTTATTGAGTTGTTACTGGTCCTTTTTGTGGGAATCATACTGCAAGTAAACTCAAAGAATTATTTCCTCTGAAAATGCCTATCAACACAAACAAGTTTGTATTATTACACACTTTCCTTAACACATCACTAGTCAGAGAAATTACTTTGCCCAAATTATACAGCTTTGCAATAACAGATCCCAGCCTTGAAGTTCAGTGCTCTTTTTTTTTTTTTTTTTTTAGTATGATCCTTCATAGGATCGTGGTTTAAAAGATTTGGTGCCACATTATGATAGAAACACAAGTTTTAGAAAGAACTCTATAGGTTAGAGGCCAGAAGACTAGCTAGTATCAATTGTGGCTATGGAAGAGACTTGGTGGGTCTGATCTATTGCAGTTGGGAAGTCACTTCAGTTCCATTTGCTGAGGTTGCAGACACCGAGGGGAGACAATTAAAAGAAGGCCGGAGCTCCTGGGAAATACGGCAGAAGACAGAAGACAATGGAAAGGGAGTGACAAGCTTTAAAGGGATCATTTATGTTTTCATAAATTCACACAACTTTCTCTATGGAAAGTAGATGAGTGGTCAGGAGTGGAGGCAATGAGAACTATTTAAGAAAGGATCTCACTGCTCTAAGTGGGAAAAGTCAAGTGCCTTAACTACAGCAGATGTGAGGAAGGGACAGTTTTGAGAAATATTAGGTGCCATAGAAGGTAGTGAAGCCAGCTTAACAAGATTGCTACACTCGTTACTAGCCTCTGGCCCCTTCATTCTAGGTAGGCTTGTGCATCCTTGAATAATACAGTAGAGAGAAATGATACTGTGAATTCTGAGGCCTGGTCATCTTCTTTCCTGGATCACTTGCTCTTGGAGCTCTGAGATGTTGTGTAAGAAGGCAAATTACCCAATTGTTGATGTACTGGAGAGGGACCAGGTAACCTTTCTAGTAGAAAGTCCCAGCAGAAGCCCCTTTTGCTATCCCTCTCAGGCGCAAAACATAACCAATAAAGCATTCTTCAAAACAGATCTCCCCACCGCAGGCATTTTAGCCCAACTGCTCTCGTCAGTTCACTAGTCAGTTGTGACATTGATCTGAGAGTCTCCAGCTGTTCAGAAGTAGAAAAATGCTGACCCTGCTGTGTCCTTTTCAGATTCTTCACCCAGAAAATCTAGGAACATAAGAAAAGGTTTTGTTTAATGTCATCAGGTTGTAAGATGGCTTTGTGGTACAGCTATGGAGAACTCAGAATCAGGCTGACTATGGAGATGTATAAGATACAGCTTTTGTCTTCCAAAATCCTGAAAGTTTACAATCTAAGGAGAGAAAGGAGAAAACACACCAGAAAATGAAAAGAACAACAGTAAAATGTTAAGAGTTGTTTCAGACATGTACTGTGAAAATGGTGAGCAGAAGCATTTAATAATAGTGATGGCTAACTTTATCCAATTGCTCCCTATGTATTTTCATATTAAATTAAGAAAGCTGCATATATTTGTTATTCACCACAGGCCTATGAGACAGAAACACAGTGAATACATTTTTAGAAGAGAAAATTAAGACACAGGCATGATAATTAATTTCAAGTCTCAAGAATTTGATTTTGAACACATATTGGACTTCTGAGGTCCTTGCCTAGTACCTGTAAGGCATAACACTTCTTTTCATAGTGATTAGAGAATGGAGAGGCTGAGAACATGGACTTTCCATGTATGTTTATCTTTTTCTTCAGGAAATTTGACTGTTTTTTCAATGGCAAGGGAATGATGGCAAAAATCAGTGTTCATTATAATCTGTTACAGTGATTGACTCTTCACATTTCAGTTTTAGTTTAGACTACATGTATACAAAGCAAAGTTCGTCTGGCAGCCCTGCTTCTAACACACATGCAAAAAATGAATAGAGTGTTTCCTGAGACCAGTATCCCACAGCAACAAGGCAGTAGCAGCATCTTGTGGACTGTAAAGAGAAAGGCACTTGAGATTTTTCTATGCTCCATCCTTTTCAACAGATAATGCATAGCACAACGAGACTGCCTTCTTGGAATCTTTCTTCCTCATCTTGGACTTGATTGTATTCTTGACCCAAAGATATTGCTTGATTGTAGATGTGCAGACTCACTGCTTTCTTTTCACTGTGACTCAGCAGTCTCTGTTTATTAATTTGGGATTTCCTACGACACTTGAGCCAGACACCATTCCTAACTCTCGTGCTCTCTTTGCATTGGCAATTGGACCCTCAGTTTTGCCGTGGGTGAAAAGTGTTACCTCCTCAACACATCTCCATACAAACTTGGTGTCTCCTGGCTTCCCCGATCCATCTCACAGGAGGACATGCTACATCACTTTCAAAATCCAGTTAATTACCTCCATTGTCAGCTGTCTATAATCTCTCCTCAAACAACAATGAAAACAAAGAATCAGTCTCCTGAGTCTTGGAAGCAATAGTTCTATTTTCTTCTGGTTCCTCTCCAAGCTGTAAATTTACTTTGATCTCTTCCAGCACACCTTACTTTCGTAAATCTCTCACCAGTTACCCACAACTCTCACCATTCTCTCCTTCACACTCCTTCCTTGCAAATCTCAGCCTCTGAGGAAGCCTTGGCTCTCCTAATTCATGCTTCAGCCTCCAGTTATCCTTTTCCTTTATCCTGTTCCCAGACACCCCAACCTGTGCCCAGTCTCAGAGACTCCAGTCTAGGTCATCCATGGAAAATAAAGACTGGAACGGTTTTTCATGGAGTTGTTCCTCCTGTCTCAACTCTAAATCAGCACAATTTGAAGCATGGTCCTCCCTTAAAGCTATTCCTTTACTGACAATGACTGTGCTTCGGAGTTGCCTTTGACTTCTTTCTGTCACCAATTATGTGCTTGAGGCATAGAAATCCACACTAATATTAGCATAAGAAAAAGTAATTAGGAGTGCACACCTGCCCCATATACACACAAATCACACAGTGCATTCTCGGAACCAAATCTGAGTGATTTTTGGATTATTTATTGATTGAGCACAATACATGCTCAGACTCAGATTGCTGAGAGTATACATTTAACAGCCCTTTTTGGAGTTATTGCCTGGCATCCTAATAGGGGTTACATTGTGGAACAGCCATCTTATTTAATAGCATAAAATTTGGTATCCTCCTTTCTTCTCACCCAGAAGAAACCAATGTTCAAGCCATGTTAATTGATGTGTTTTGATCAAAAAGAAGCTAAGGTTAGCGCGGGGCTTATTTCCACAGTGACTAAGTGGAAGAGTCAACACATCAGTCTTTTTGAGCCCACCACAGAACTCTCATTTCCATCTTCTATCCCACAAACTGACACTCTAAGTACCTCAGATTCAAATGCAAATGCAAACACAAGAATCCAGACACACTTTGAAATCAATAACATCGTTTTGTCAGGCAATTCATTTAGTATTTCTAAAAAACCAGTGAAGTTTAAAAAACAAGGGAGTTGAAAGCTTGCTTTCCTGTTCCTTGAGTTTTAATGAGCCTATTCCTCACTCTGGGACAGAGAAGCCCTCATTATAACTTGTCAATAAAGCATTAACACCCAAGATGGAGGGAGCTCCATCATTCTGGCTAATTTTCTTTCCTTTTCCCCCCATCTGGACACAGTTGAAAAGTCTTCCAATAGAAACCTAGCCATTTTATTTTAAACTCCTTTCTTTCTAAATCATAGACTTAACTACTTAAGAATAGCATGCGACTCTCACCATGTCAGTAAAAACATTTCAGGCTCAGACTTTTTTGTGCTGGGATATTATGTGCTCATAGCCCCAATGCTGCCTGCCCTTCTCCCAGATGAACTCCACGTGACTGTGTCCGAGAGGCAGAAACAGCAGTGAGAAGGCACTCCACAGGGTCTGAGCACTTCTGTCCTCCCTCTTACTCATACTTTGCAGTCGCCTGGAAAATGGGAAAAATCATACGCAGGTTTCTGTTTTCAGAGGGGGCTTTAGATCTAAAGATGAATGTGGGGCCCTTGGAGAGAGCAATGCACCTGGACTTTTGTACAGCAGCATCTGCTTCACTTGATACCACAGCCCCCGAAACTATGGGCAAAGGTGAGACAAAGCAGAGTTCGAGTCACCCTGTTTTTCTTTGCTGTGTCTAATAGGTGACTTCACACGCTGTCGTATTATACAGGTTACTTTTCATTGGTTTTAATTACTGGAGCTTATTGATCATTCTATATTTCCATTATGTAAGATCTTAGATAAAAATAATGTCTTCCCTCCTAGCCCCAATTTGCTGTATAGTCTCAGATTAAGTCTAATCTTGTACACGCAATAGACGTACAATCACACAGCACTCTTCCATTCTATACAATCTGAATGATGCCCCAAATGGGATCCAATGGTACGATTCAGTCTCTTTAGTGAATCTGTTCATTTCTAAGAGCTATTTATAGTGCAATATAGTGCAATAGACTCAGAAGTAGGAACATTCATGGTATTTCACATTCTATCAAGTCCACAGCCTATGAATTTCTACAAATGCACCCATTTAGTAAATGGGTATTTAATTCCTTGACCCTTGGTATTAAACAGGTGCTGCATGTTAGACACTGTGTCTGGAAACTGGTATACAAAGGAGAATATATAAAACCCTAGTTTTAGGAAGATGAAGATAACATATACTAAGTTGTATTAATTGTTCAAATAGGAGAAATTGAAAAAAAATGAAATGCTAAGAAGAGTGACTAAGAATTCTGTCTATATGGATTTCACATAATTGCAAATGTCAGGGCCCAGAAGATGATGCAGAAAGTGTGATACATTGCCGTACTAGGTGTTTTGAACTGAAGGAGATTGGAAGGATTCAGAGGTAACCTCAGAACCAAGCCTCTCCCACAAAGTCATTCATAGAAAGCAAAGTCCCCCGTTCCCCAGGGTGATCACAGAGAATAGTATTAGTTTGACCTTCTATTTCCTTTCTGTGTAGGAGCTGGCCGTAAAACAGTTCTCTCATCCACCTTCTCTGATAACAGTTCTTAAGTCCTTCATGAGAGTGAAGGGTGGGTTCTGCACTACACAGAGAAAAGCAAAAAAGGCCAAGAAGAGCCAGAACAGATAGGCCTAGCTACATTTCCCTCCTCAGTTGACTAGCATTAAACTAAACTCTTTTGTCCACTCACATGTCTATATAACTCTGTATTCTTTACTAACCTTAAGCCCCTAAATACAAGTTCTTATACCTATACCTTTATGTCTTCATTTCTTTTGGGATTTGTTTGTGTGCAAGCTTGTAGTGTGTGTGTGGAGGTATATGAAGGTATATTCTGCATGTGTATATATGTGTGTCCACAGAACCCAGAGGATTAGCACTGGGTGTCTTCCTCAATCATTCCCCACTTTATTTTTGGAGACAAGTTCTCTTGCTGAACCCAGAGCTCATCAATTGAGCTATATTTGCTGGCCAAAAGACTCCTGGGATCCATTAGTCACCACTACCCTCCTAATGAGTGGGAATTTAGGCATGAACCACCATATCTGGGTTTTTATATGGATGCTAGAGATCCAAACTCAGGCCATCATGCTTGGGTGACAAGTTCTTGATCAACTTAACTATCTCACCAGACCCTGTTTCTTCATTTCTGAAAATCTCTATATCACGGGAAACCTTGATTCAATCCATACATCATGCCTTTTCTCTTGTTAGCCTGTCATTTGTTCTAGGAACGTTGTTTGTACACCTTTGATGGACAATGAAAGGGGGCACACATTTTCTAATGTTGCATAAGTCAGAATACTTTGCATGGACAACACGTGCATTACAGCTATAGCTATGTAACAAAGTGATTACATATTTAATGTCATCATTTTTTGTTTAATTAAACCATAATCTCCGCCACAAAATCTGAGTACATTTTCCACATTTGGAGACAGTATTTGATTGCAACAATGCTCCAAATTCAGCAAGGTTCCCTCTGTTAGTTAAGTTTGAAACATCATTCAGGATACTTTCTTGACTTGGGGCTTTCTTCTTTGCTTCATTTAGAAACAATGGGTTTTATAATCAAATTAGTCTGTGTTAAAAATCTGACTCTGATTCTTGCTAATGTGTAACTATGAAGAAACTACTTAGTTTATCATTTTATAAAAAATGAAAAACAAGCAAAAAACCAACCCAAATTTCCATGAATATTTCGAAATTTAGACTGACTAATATAAATGGAAAGCCTACTGTTACGCCCGAGGCATAGTAAACAGTTAGCAAATATCAGAGATTCTTTTTATCATACTGACTCTCTGCTTAAGAAAACATGCAAATGAAAATACCCAGGTTCTAGTCCCGGCTATGAAACTAGCCCAACGATTTTTGCATAAGCAGCTACATCTCCACTGAGTCTACATTTCCACCTGAACAGTACCAGCAATTGCCTACATGACGTTAAATATTCCTTTCACGGCTAGGAGTCTATGGTTGACTTAGTTGCTTGCAATGACTTTGTGAGCTCTTGGGCCTGACAGTCACTGTGGATGTCCCGCAGGGTCTAGAAGCACCCTACTTCCTGTGCAGTATCAAGATAATGCTGTGCTTCCAAAAAGAGGTTCCAAAGACTGTAAAATGATGTCCCAGAAGGTCTTGTAATGATTTGTTACTCAGAGTTTTAAATGGAATATGTAACTGCTGAGGAGGCAAAGTCTTCTATTAACCCCATAGGGGTTCTCTTAACTATGTAGAACTAAAGAGATTGTCACTCAAAAGAGATCTTAATTCTAGGGTTTATTCAGTTATGCTTCTTCTTTTTTTTTTTTCTAGCAAAGACGCTGAAATAAAAAAAGGAAAGATCAAGCATCTTGCCATTACTGTTCAAAATTTCCGTGAACTTGTTAACCCTGTGGTATTCTCAGAAGCGTTTGAAGTGCTCATTACAAAACTACCTTGAACATAAGCACTTCAAAACTCCTTAAAGACATCATAAAATCACATGCAATTTCAGTTATTTTTCTGAAAAGAAGCATCATGTCAGACATGAGTCAAATTAACCACTATATTCTACTATCCACAGAGGCTCACAACCTTATCACTCTTGTCTCTGTTGCCAGTGCTCCTCACTGCTGTCTGCATTTTCATGACGGCTGAAGCAGAGGCTCTCATACATTAGTGATCTACTGCATGGCATTTCCCCGGCTGTGTCTTTGTAATTTTCAGGGTAAAAGTGAGTTGATCTTCTCTTGGCTTTTCCCACAACAATCAAGAAACAAGAGCAGAATAATATCCATGAACCTCTATGGGAAACTTTTTAAAAACTGTACTTTCAAAATTTAACCTATAAAGATCACCTCTACGTAGTGTTATCCAGGCAGGTTCACAGAGTGAAAGAATCAACCAAGTGGTTATGCTGGAGGAGTTCTCAAAAGTGCTGCAGTAGTCTCCCTTTATCTGCTTCAAGATCTTTGGTGGATGCCTGAAACCCGGGTGATATTAAGCCCTTTAAAAACGGCTTCCCCCATACGTACACATCCATTCCTTTAGTCACTATTATGACAAAATACCTGACAGAAACAATTGAAGGATGGCTCGTGATTTATTTTGGCTCATGATTTAAGGAGATTTTCAGTCCATTGCAGTAAGGCAAGGCATCTCATTCTTTATCAACAGAAGTGTGACCACTTCATGGCAGCAGAAAATGAAGTAAAGAGCAAGACCAAAGATGGGACTGGGTCATATATCACTATCAAAAGCCCACCCCTAGTGGATGACCTCCACCAGATAGACACTACCTCCTTAAAAGTTCCATAGACTCTCAATAGAATCATGAGCTAAAGGCCAGTTGTTCAAATACATAAGCTTGTCAGGTCATTTAAGATTTAAACAATATTAACATGTGTACCTATAAAGTTTGGCTTATAAATTAAACATGGTAAAAGATTAAGAAACTACTACTAATAAACTAGAACAATTAAAATAATGCATGCTAATAAAGGTTACATAGATATGGTCTCTTTCAAAAATATCTAATGGAACTTTTACTTATCCTTCTTCTTGGTATGATATGATCTATGCATAATTCAAGGAAGTGAGGTGACATAAGGGCATTATGACATTGCATTAGGCAAGCTAAGTAGAGTGTTGCTATGATAGATTGATCATGTGGTTCTGGAGAAGATTATGGAAAAGTGTGTAATTTTGGACTGAAAAAAACATTGATTTCTCAGAATGTAATGGTTTATTCTGTGGTGTTTTTGAAGGTATGAATGTTTAAATAAATACAGATAAAGAAGGATTGGCTTGTGATGTTTCAGAGAGAAGTAAAGATTATAATTGGGCCATTTGTATGATACTGTGGATTCAGACTCTATCGAAATAAACTCTACTATGCTTGACTGGGACAATGGATAGTGGTCAGTGTGGGCTGAGAAATCAGTTGTGAGTACTAAGAAACGAAAAATATTCTGGGAAGTGTTCCTCAGGGTCAGCACATAGAAGATGTGCTCTAGAAAGGGTCCAAAGCTGAATCTCATTGTTGGCACTGAATTAGTCGACTGATGTATGATGTTCTCCCACATGCTTCTAGTTTTGAAGGCTTGAGAAGGCCACCACAGAGAGCAGCTGAGGCTTAGTACCATATGGCGGGGTGGGAGTCCCTACAAAAAGGCCCTGAATGGTCACTGATGAATGTGAAGCCTCAGTTACAGTGCAGATTCCAGAATTGAAGGAGTAATGGGAACACAGATTTGGTGTTCTGTGATGGGGTTGGAGTTCCTGAAGAAAGGTAAAGAGAGACCATTAATAGAAATGCAAACCTCAGTTGATGTAGATGCTCCAGGATACTGGAATTGCCCAGACCATGGGGTATCTACCAAGAACAGAAGCAGATGCGAAGTAGAGCTAACATGAATCTACTAGACAAGCTGTGTGTGTGTGTTTAGGATGGCAGAATTAAGGATGTGGAGCTACATAAGCCTTTTGGATCCCAGAAGATCATGTGTTAGTCTGAGTTGTCAGACACTGAGCTTTGTATACTGGATTTTGGTTTTGCGTTGATCTTATTATAACTGTACCCTCGTTTTTTCTGTTTTGGAATAAGAGAGTACAATACTTTCATTATTTTACAAGATTCCAAAATTTAAACTTGGAATTTTAAGGAGACATTGAACTTTTAAAGCATTGGAATTTTTAAAAACTTTAGGAATTTCAAGTTTATATGCTGTTTTGTGTAAAATATTAGCTTGGAATCTTGGGGAAAGCAATGTTTTATGGTTTAACAGTGATGTCTTTGTGTGTCAAGATGACAAAGGTTAGATTGTACTAATTAGTTTTAATTGTTGAAATGACTCAAACTAGAGTCACTTGGAAAGAAGTAACCTTAACTGAGAAATTGCTTAGATCAAATTGGCCCGTGGGCAGGACTTCTGGGGCATACTCTTGATTTCTGGTTGATGTAGCAGGGTCCATTCTACTGTGGTTGTACCATATCTAGGCAGGTAGGTATGAGCTGCATTAAAAAAAATCTAGCTAAGTATGAGCTATGGAGAAATACAGTAAGCAGCGTTCTTCCATCATCCATGCTTAGTTCTTTCCTTCCAGTTCCTGCCTTGAGTTTCTGCTCTGAGTTCCCTCAGTGATGAATTGTGACCTGAAAGTGTAAGGTGAAATACATCTTTTCCTCCCCAAGTTGCTTTTGGTTATTGAGTTTATCACAGCAACAGAAAGCAAACTAGAGCAGTAACTGAATTCTTATAAAAGCCCATGGCTTGGATGCGCTACCATCCCATTCTATTAACATATCCTATATGCATAATTTACATCCTAATTTGGCTGAACTTTTGCTTATAGAATAATTTCACACAACATAATTATACATACACACACACACACATATATATATATATATATATATATATATATATATATATATATATTTGCGTAGATCACAGTGAGATTTTTTTTTCTCCAATAATGAAGCTTAACTGACTTTGCTCCATAGTATCAACATATCTAGTCCTTTCTTTAAACAGGAGTCATTATAGTGCTATAATGACATTTTTTTCTTGTATTTTTTTTATTTGACACACGAACACTCTGAAAGTAAGAATGTGGTCTACGTAGTTTGCTGTTGTGACATTAATGTCTAATACAATGTGTTATCAATTTGTTGATATAAAGAATATTTTGGTTGATTAATTGCTTTAAAAATTTTGTTATAATGTCAGGAGGTGGTGTCATGCCTTTAGTCCCAGCAGTCAGGAGGCAAAACCAGGTGGATCTCTGTAAGTTAGAGGCCAGCCTGGTCTACAGAATGAGTTCCAGGACAGGTAGAGTAACAACAGAGAAACCCTGTCTCAAAAAAACAAAATAACAAAAAATGCATCCTAAAATTTTACACTTAGCCTCATCAAATATCATAATTTTTGTTAGATAATTACCTGTATATCTGTATCTAAATGTTATACAAAATAACATGTATAAAGAATTTTGGTCTTTGGGGCCCTTTATGTAATAATTACATCACCAAGAATGTGCAGTAAACATATTTTGATTGTTTTTTGTTGTTGTTGTTTCTTACAGGGTCTCAATTTTAGTCCAGGGTAGCCTCAAAATTGTGGTCCTTTCATCTTAGTCTCTTGAGTGCTGAAACTACAGTTGTGTGCCATCACACACAATACTGAAAATTTTATCTTTCTTTGTATTTCATTGGCCCAGAAAGGAAACTGTAATGACCATAAGTGGTCATGTATGTAATATATATTCTAGCTATTTTGTCAGGAAACTCACAGAAATTAACCACTAAATGCCATGTTCCTACAGAAGCAGTGGATAGGAACATTAACAGAGTTTCCACTTTACTACTGTGTCCCCTTCATGCTCCTTGATAAATGTAAAGATGTTTGTAGCACATTGATAATGGTTTTGTTGCTTTGGTCTCTTCTAGAATGAAGGCGCAAAGAACATATTCCCAAATCTCAGAAACATATATCCAATCAACTATCCTTTGGTACATTTGTGTTAATACATATTGGGAATGTGTGTAATATCAGTTAAATGAAATGTAAGTAAAAGAAAACAAATTACAAGCTCTGAACCACATAATTATTTTCTATCCAAATTATTCTACGCAAGAGAATAAAGAATATCTGTATCATATATCCTGCAAAGTTGAACCACCAGTCCTGAACTCTTTTGTCCATTAGTCTTCACTTGTATCTATTGATATTCTAACCACCATTAAACTTAAATGCATTTACACAGGCAATGAAGTCTCCCAGTGACTACCAGTAAAAGAGAACCCAGTTCTAGGGAGGAGCTCAGATTTCCTAACTCGGTGTTTTTCATCATTTGCAACATCTTAAAATCACATTGGAGAGTTTATAGAAAATGTACAAATATGGGTTGACAAGTAAAATCAACTAAATCAATCTCAATGTTAGAGGGACAGCCTGGACATCAGAATGCTGCCATATGCAGTGGAGGAAATATTGAGTCACAATGTCAAAATTTGAGGGTAGCTAGAACATACAACGAGATGATTAGTGGCCGTAGCAAGGAGAAAAGACTTGGAAACATTGATAAGTTTCTGTAGGTTTTTCTAATCCACGTCAAGGAGTTCGACCTCTGTCTTAGAGTCTGAGAATCAAATAGAGATTTAGCTACGAAGTAATACCATCCATTCAAGAAATTAAAGTTTCTTCTGAATTTTCTTTTACTCTTCCATTCAATGCAGTGAGTAGGGTAGGTATTTTTCAATATCCTTTATTACAGAACAAAACAGCTGTTGGTAGAGCCATCACTTCTACCCTAGAAGTTCTGGAAATAATGGTTATCCAAATCTATCTCCACCTAAATGGTGGCTTTTGCAGAATGTCATCATTTTTTCAGTGGATATATTCTCTTAGGGGATTTTTAGAAGGGATGGCTGCTGACAATCAGCTTCTGCCTCACCAAGGTATTGACCTCAATGAAACTGAGAACCGATTGATTAACAGGCAAAACTTAGCATGCCAAAGCTGAAAACTGAGACTGGCAGCTATGGAAATCTAGATCTGGACCCAGCCCTGCCCTTACAAGAATGTCTCAAGAGTCCAGCACAGACATATGTTGAATTAATTGAATTTAGCATTGCTTGTTAAAAATTTACTTGAAATAATTGTTAACAGATATGCCTTAACTTCGAGACTTGCCATTTCTAGGTCATATCATGGGTGAAGCTCCCAGCGATGTGACCTCTAAATGTAAATTGTATGTGTACACACATAGAGGCACCCACAAATACATTTAGTTATCATCGTGATCTGTTGAAGGGGAAGGGAACATTTCCTGCTGAAATTGGATGAACTGTTTTCAGCTAAGCTCTTTTCAGCGCCACTGCAGATCACTTCTCTTAATAGCAACAATGCCTATCATTTACATGGGGTTGAGAAAGGAGTCTGTTTGGTAGGCATCAGCCGCGCTCATAAGCAGCTGCATGGGCATAGACAGACTTCTTCCAAATGCAAAGGAGGCCACACATGTGGATCCAGTTCAGAATATATTCCCCTAGTCCATGTGCTGTGTTTAAGGGCCAGAGTCTTATCTCCCCCATCTCCAACCAATGTCAGCTTCTTTTTCATCTTTCTGATGGATAAAGAACCAGCACATCTGTCTGAAATTATATTTGCTTTCCATTGTCATCTGGAAAGAAAGGCTGCTGCTAATGAAGGTGGTGAATTAATATGGATTACTCAGGACTAAATATGATGGATACTCTCAACAAACACCTGCACCATTAAAGGCAATTTTCTGAGACCAAATGCTGTTTTAGGAAAGATAGAAGCTACTGTAATTGAAGTCTTGGGGGGAAACGTGACCCTTTATGCCTTCCCTTGAACAGAAATTATCACATGTTGTTATGTTGAGGTAAGCATAAAATTTCAATTACATTTTGGGATCTGAAAATGAGAATGCCCTACTTTGCCCTCATTTAATTCCCTGGCGATATCAGCTGTTTATCCCTTCCCTTGCTGGGTAAGAAAGGATTAGGGATTTGAAAAAAAAAAAGAAATCACCAAAACTAAGAAATCTTAATCCATGTAATTACTCTAATTGGCTAATGGGAGTCTTTTCTCAAATAGCAGACAGTTCCTCACAGTTTATGGACATGTGTTTATGTTTTGAAAGGATTTGGTGAGTGTGGTTCACTTTTCTGTCGCTCACTACATGGGTGAGCAGAAAATATGGCTCAGACACTTGGAAAACTGATGCAGCCCTTGAATTTTCCTCCACATCACTTCTTTTCCTTAAGTTTCCACCCCATTTGTTTGTTGAGATGATGCCTAATGAAGTATTCATTGATGACAGCCTCGTCACTAATAAAACATAAATCAAATTGGACTCTACATACCATTCATACGCTTGAAGGCGGCAGCAGTGCACGTGGGCGCTTGTTTCCAGCTGGTTTCTTGTCATTAGCTTTTAATTTCAACAGCTACCTACTTGGGCTGCCCCTCTCTTTTCTCAGTTCAGGTATTTGTGCTGTTAGTGTGATTGTCAGTTCTGTTCTGCTTGAAAGGTTTCCGTGTACGTTGCTATGGTTACAAGTGCCAGAATTGGAAAGAAATGAAGGGGGTATCAAGGGTTTGACGTAGCTGTGATGAAGGCTTAGTGCTGAAATGTTAGCTATTACTTTGGCGGAATCTATGTTATTTGACAATGAATCCATTTTAATAGAATATTTAAATGCATTCGTGAATATATGGCACATCAAGGTGGAAATATAGGTAACTGGATTTAAAGCAAATGAATATTTTAAAACAGTTTTGAGTGTATACCCTATGGGACACTCTGGAAGTAAATGAACACTGTAAGTGTAATATGTAGAATCACCTAAGTAATATGAGCAATTTTATTAGTGCTCTGAAGCTCCTTAGAATGGCAGTGCCTTCTTATTTTCTTTGTTTGTTTTCTCCTTTTCCTCTTCAGCAGAATAGAATTCTGTGAAGTTGCTATTAAGGAGATGAGCACTTTAGTCATTAAGGTGCCTGGGGAGATAGGACTGATGGTGAAGCTTCCCCAAAGTCCACTTCTAGTTTCCTGCTGGAAATGTTAAAGAGCTGCCTGGGGGATTGGTTGCCTCTGTCTTTCCAACTGGGGGAGCCTGAGGAATGCTAAAGGCTCGGATGCCTTCTCTATATATCTAGTTATTCGACGCACTGGTCCCTTCCTAAAGCACTTGAAGGGGCTGCAGCTTCCAGTTGCAAATCCCACCTCCACCTCCTCTCTTTACTCTGTAAAGTCTTGCTCCTTTCTCTCTGCACCCACGATCTCCAAAGACTTCTTCTTCCCTGTGCCTACTCTCACAGTACTCACTCCGTGGCTTAGTATTCTACTCCTGTTTTTAGCAGACTCAACAGAAGGGAGGCTCTTGTTTCTTTTCTTTAAAATACATTTGACTTTGTAAAGTCTCCAACTAATCTTTCTGTCTTCTTCCAGCTATGCCAGCAATTGACTCTGAGCCTTCTGCCTAAGTATGTGCTCTTCCATGGAACCACAATTTTAGCCCCTTTCTGTGTTCTCACTGCTCTTTACAGAGGAAAGCCCCTCCATCCCATTCCTAATGTCATGCCATCCTTGGAGTGCAGCATGGTGGACAATAACATAGCAACAGAATGCTGAAGTCAGATCCTAGGTTTAGCAGTAGTTCTGCTTTCTTCTGAATATCGTTACTTAAAATCTGTTGGTGTCAGTATCTGCATAAACTAGAATAATTACAACTAGCCTGTAGAAGCTTTCTGAGCTACATAAAATACATCATATGATAGGGAGATAAAGAGATGTACGTCTCACAAATTATCTGTGAGTCAGTTGTAATTCAGAGATGTCCACAGTCTCCAGGTATTAGGCAAGCACATATGTTAGCTGGTATACAAATATTTGCTTTCACCAAACAAGTGTTTGTTTTCTACTATGTGTTAAGCTCTAGGCTTGGCCCTGGGGGTAGGACAAGGAACAAAAGAAATGTGGTCCTTGTACTCATAGGGTGTATATATAAAGGGAAAGGAAGCAGCAAGGAAATAATTATAATCATAGGTGATGAGAGTGAACATTTCTTGCAACCCACAGTTTTCAGAACTGTCTAAATATGTCACCTCTTGGAAACCACCTGTATAGCCATGGCAGGGATTTCTCTGCTCTCTGAAGTGTTTTGGGTCTACCCAGACAGCTCTGGGAATGAGGAAAGGTAGTTGGCCTTTCAAGAAAGACTCCCACAGAGGGCTCAGGCTAGAGGGGTCATGTGACTGACAGCAATAAAAGTTTTCCTTAAGCCAGAGTCTGGCTGGGACTTTCTCGCTTTTACAAACAGCACAAAGGATCTAATTCTCTCTAATAAGCAGAGCTACCAACAGCGGTCTGTACAATAACTTTTCGAAACCTGACCTTGTGACCCACAGGCCATCCTGAAACCACTGCAACCCACTTCCCCCCTTCTTCCCCATCACTCAATAAACATCCAGCCTGATCTATTGTCCTGGGCAAGAGAAGGCCCAAGAAATAATTAGCAATCACCTCTCTGTTCTGCAAAACTTACTCCAAACATTGAGCTTTCAGGGGCTCTGGAAAGACTAAGCAAAGATGGTGTCCTAACCAGGGTGATTAGATGACAAAGAGCCTGCTGCTAGTCTTCCGGAGCACCCTTGAATGCAGACGTTCCTTAGCATTCCCAGAAGTAGGTTATTAAGCACTTGCCCTCGTTAAAGGACTAACTTCTTCCCACACCAGAGGCTTGTCTGGCTATAACAGGACTACTCAAAAGTGATTGGATCATGGACATACTGTAAGTCCCTTTCACTGAAAGATTTTGAACTAGGTGGTGCTAGTGTTTCTACTGGTAAAGGAAAGATTTAGAAGTCACCGTGTGATTGTGTCAAATTTGTTTAAAAGCCCTAGTACGTAGGCTGGTACAACTCCTTGCTTTTAACCTGTCCTTACAGCAGTTTCTGAGCAGGGATCTGGATTGGTGGGAAACGGGAAGTATTGGGCATTAGAAAAACTACCTAGAGTAACTAGGTACTGTACCTAGAGTAAGATAGAAAGACAGGGTTGCGTTGGATTGGAGAGTAATCTGGAGTAGAATGAGTCTTTACAGAAGCAGAACATCAGCTACTGTGATGGCAAGGGCTACTTCCACCCCTAGAGCAATAGCTGAGTGGAAGACTATGGAGAAGAATTTAACCAAGAGGCTAGAAGGTGAAGATATGAATTCAAAGAGACAGTGGAAACAATGATTAAGAACATAATCTCCAGTGCTGGAGAGATGGCTCAGTGGTTAAGAGCACTAGATGCTCTTCCAAAGAACCTGGTTCGATTCCCAGCACCCACATGGTGACTCACAACCATCTGTAACTCTCATTCCAGGGGATATAACACCCTCTTCTGGCCTCACAGGGACTGCATGTACACAGTACTCAGATAAACACACAGGCAAAAGACCCATGCATATTAAAAAATAGATAAAAACCCACAGTCTCTAGAGATGACATAGCTGGATGGGTACAAGTTCTCCTGACTCCAGTACTTCCTAGCTATGTGATACTGGGTGGTGGTACATAGTGGGAAGAGTCCCTACACACATCTCATTCATTTATATTCTTAGTCTTTATTTTTTGCCTGACCTTTCACCTATTCTGCCTGTTTATCAAGAGCAATGGTTCTATAAACTGTACTCTCCAGTCACTTATGCCAACAGATTGCTCCCCGATTTGGGCAATGAATTACCAGCAGGATACTAGAAAGGAAGAGGGAGGAACAAGTGAGATTTCCCTCCATCTATTTTAAATAGGCGCCGGTAGCTGAGACAGGCTACTGGTAATAGCTGTGTTTCCTCTATGAATCTGGCTTTTCCTACATAGCCTTTGCCCTCAGCTTATGTCTAGCTGAGTGTGATCCAATAAAAATATAACATGAACCACATACACAAATCTACATTTTCTGCTAGCTATATTAAAAGTGTGTAAGACACAGGTAAAAATCAATGCAATAATACATTTTGTTCACCTAATATACAGAAATGATCATTATTTTAATATATCAACACTGCAAATTGCTAATGAATGACCTGTACAGTATATGTATTCTATTATTTTCTCATGTTAATATTTGAAATCTGATGTGTATATCCTACACCTGTAGCCCATCTCAATGAGGATTAGATATATTTCAAGTTTTCAGTAGGCACATGTGACTAGTGGCCACTACGTTGGACCATGCATATATATGGCCTTCCCAGTAGCTCTAGTTTTGCACTCTGCCATACCACTTCCTGTTATTGTACTCTCTAATATAGGTGAAGTTGAGCTCCCTGCTACTGATAATTACCAAATTACCTTGTTATCATCTGTTTGACTCTCAGATCTTTAGTCAATCATGTTATCAGTTTCTTGTATCAAACTATCTCCATTCACAATACTTAGGGCATCATCTCTTTCTGGCAGGATCTGACTAACTGTACACCTTATAGGATTATTGGAAACAGTGAATCACCTGTTATGTAATAGTGCAGAAAATTTGCAGTGTTCAATACCTAGTGATATTCAAAAGGTAAGGTACTGAAAAGGGAGCAGAAGGCAGCTGGATGGAATGAATATTATGAAGAGATAGACAATGAAACCACAGTGACATCGATGTCCTAATACCCCTAGGAGTGTCCAAACAGCAACCCGAGCAGCTATTTCCACAGCCTGCTTGCCTCCCTTCATATTGCTGCTGTGCAGTGCAGAGAGGAATCTGAGGAGAAAGCTGCCCCAAGTCCTCAGCTCTGGGAGTAAAGGTTTTACCTTTCTCTTTTGCTCTGTCACTAGAAGACCACATAGATAATCAGAAAGCATTACAAGCACAGTCAGATGTATACCATCAGCAAAGTATGTGATGTACTACTGAGTGAGAACCATGGGTTTTAAGTAGGAAAGCACAGGATTGAAATGCCTGCACTGCTTCAACTTGGGTATATAATTATGGGAGAACCGCAGATGCTATTTATGCTTCGACAGCAAGAAAACAAGTAACCAGTCCAAAGGCAACACAAAGTCCTAAAGATGAGCTATGGTCTTACTTAAGGATAGTGTGAGGATTAAGTAAACATGCATATAGCATATCGTTTGGCTTAGAATCAGTGCTAAATAAAAAGCTAGCTTTTATTCCCACTTTTCTTAGATACACTAAAGGTGTTTTCATGACCTCATGTGACTCAGTTTATTGAACTCAGGTTAAAATAACATTGATTCATTTTCCTTAAGCTTTCTACAGCTTTATCTATTAGTCATTTGTCCTTCCTTGATGGTTGATCTGTTGGTCCAGGACAGAGATATTCAGACCATTCATTGGTAAAGACAGTTCTGTTATGTCCATTCCACAGTTGAGTACAACATAATTTATCATGTACAGAGACTAAAAGTAGATTTTGGCTCCATCTGACTGACCTGTGTTACTGTCCAGTGAGATGCAGTACAACATAGCAACACGAGTTCTAGGCACTTTTGCTCCTCATGTTGAGATTAGTCAGCAGAAAAGTGGTACAGGGTGATGTGATGTGTCTCAAGTAGGGTTCTAGACTTATGGGCTAGACAGGCTGGATCACAGTCTGGCCTCTAGGAGAGGTGCCCATGAGGGCATGTCTAGAGGCTGTAGCTTCAGGTCACGGTAGGTCACACTTCCCAATAGGACTCTAGTGAAGCTTCTGCACTGAAATCAGTCTATGCACTTATAGAATGAGACTAAATGGCAGTGAACAGAGTCAAGCATATAGTACTGGGATTAGAGCAGCAAGACTAAATAATATGCTAAGCTAACTATGAGGCCAAGTCTGTTGGAGATAGTCTGAGTCCAAGGACTGTATACATGATATGCATATTTGCAAAGGCTGAGGAGAAATGTTCAATGTTATTTTTAATTGATCTAGTAATAATTATATATGGATATATATATATATATATGTATATATATATATATATGGCTATGTGATGTCTTGATATATGTTTACATTGTTAACTGATTAAAATACTATAATTAACATAGCCATCACCATACATATTACTCCCTGTGGTAGACCACTTGAAACATATTCTTTCAACAATTTTGAAATATGTGGTATATTTACCATGGTTTCTATATAGATCTTCAGAACTTAGTTCTTTTAACTAAGGCTTCTTACTCCTCAATTGTCTAGTGTCTGTCTCACCCCCCTAGTCTTTCTATTTCTATGAGATCTTTTTTTTTAAATTTCCCCAGATACATTAGATAATGCAACATTTTTCTTCATGGTTCTGGCTTAAGAGAATAATGCTATCTAAGTTGATCAATGTTGTCACAAGTAGCAGGTTTTTCCTTCGTCTGAATAATAGTTTTCCTTCATTGAATAATAGTGTACTGTGTATATAGGACCTGTTTTCTGTATTCATTCATGGAGATCTTGGTATACCTTTCCATAGTGAATGATCAGTTTCTTCCATCTCACAGCCCCATATGCTAATAAGACCCTTTGTTTTATAGTCTTTTCAAACAAGACAGCCCTGCTGAACATGTTATGGTGATTTTTTGACACATGTATATGATTTCATCTTTTCTTCTTTCCACACTTAGATACCACAGTTTACTGAAGAGCAGGTGGATACTCGGCATGAAGTCATTCACTAAACTAGCCACTAGCCTATGACAGCTGTACCCAATAAGAACATTATTGACCTAACAGTTTCTCACTATGTAGAATGAAGGAGCTAGATACTGATGGCGTAAGTTCCAAGTAGGGGCATTGTAATTTATGAGTAAGCTGAGATTATAGGGGAGAAAGAACTCTGAGTAGTCTGTAGCTATGCCATAGGGAAAAACTGGAGGGGGCACAGAAGCCAGATGGATGGAGGGAAGTGAGAAAGCACAAAAAGCATAAGCAGATTAGAGATGGGTCTGGCTAATAACGCAGAGCTGGAGAGAATCTCCAATGGCTTCTGCTGGGGAGGGATCCAGGGCTATCTTTAATTCCATTTCAGTGATCATGAACACTATCATATTTTGTTCTTTGACTTATTATTTAAGGAACAGATGCCTGCTACATTTAACCAACCTATGTTCTTAGAGACACAAAGTTTGTCATTCACGTCACAGGCTAGCTAACACAGGTGTTCCTCTTGGGACCTCCTTTCTACTATGATTGTTCTGGGACTCAGGTCTCTCCTCTTGTGGGCAGGCACTCCTCCAGTGCTATGTAGAAATCATGAGGGAGGAAAACCACCATTTTAGGTACTGTGTCTTTGTAAGCGACACATAGCAGTTCCTATATGTTTTATGTATAACTTATATTTCATGGCCCTACGGTGCATTCTAAAGGAGATTGGGACAGAGACTCTGACTGAGCAGCCACCATCCAAAAGTGCAGAAGAGGAGCACTAATGTTTGTCAATTGACCTCCGTCACTCCAGAGTTCTTGGGTTCTCCTGAAGTCTCTCTCCTCATTTATTCAAGTCTGTAACACTGTCCCTTTCTGTGTACCCTTTTTTCCCAGAACTAGGCTGAGTAAGTCACTGTTCTTTGCAGCCAATGAGCTTAGTTATAACTGGAGCTTTGTGTGGGAAGAAGTGTCTTCCTTTTAATCAGTGGAAATCTACTGAATACATTAGTGGATGCGCAGAAATTTTGTGGCCAAGTAGTGTGTTGTAACATGTATGTCTCTTGGCATCAGAAATAAATAAGACAAATCATGCTGTCTTTCACCAGTTGACCTCCTTTGATACTTCAACGTCTGGTTATTGGTGTTAGTCCCTTTTAACTGCATGCTAGGAACCCACTAACCCTGGAGAGATCTTGCATAACACCTGTGTTCTCCCAGTGTCCCCAAAGCATGAAGGATAGCTTCTTTAAAGGGCAAAGACTAGCATTGCTATATGTCAGGGAGGCATGTTCTCATTCCAGTTTATTTCTCATCTTGTCAGTCTGGTTAAACAGGCTCTGAGATGTGTGCATTCACTGGGGAAAATAAAACAAGGAAAGAATATTAAATCTGTTGCCCTGTGTGGATACATTTTAATTCCAGGTTGATACACAAGGTCCCTCTCACACCTGTATCCAAGTGTTTTGAAGCACATGAACTCTGGGTGAGAAGGAGAAAGGAGGGAAGGAGAGGAAGGGCCATAAGGCTGAGGTTCTCCACCCAAGGATCAGAGATCTGGGAATACAATGATTCTTAACATTTTTGAGGATGCTGAACGTTTTTAATTTCAAAAATTTAGAAAAAACAGTATCAACTTAATACCCTCATATTTATTTTGAAAAGTCAATGAAAAGAACTGCCAATATAAACCATAAGTAAAGGGTGATGAAAATAAGCTGTCCTATCACATAGGTCCATCAAGAAATATAAGCATCATGCCTTTTCTAACACCTATATTTCTAGTTATATTACTTAAAAATTAAATTAAAAAGTTTCCTATTGACTTTCCAATGATATTCTTGTTCTTATTCTCCAAAAGCATTTTGCAAAACAGTGTTTTCTCCAGTAGGCTCTTTCCAATGGCCACACCAGAGCTGTCCTACTTTAGTCTGCTATACATCTGGATTTTCTTTGATTGATGTAGACTGAGCATAGGGATATCTTCAAGGTGGTAAGGCCTTGAAGTAAAGTAAAGTAAACCCCTCCATTTTAAGACAGTTTCTCTGTGTAGCACTGGCTGTCCTGGAACTCACTCTGTAGACAAGATTGGCTTAGATCACAGAGATGCACTGCCTCTTTGACTCCCAAGTGCTGGGATTAAAGCCATGCACCACCACCGCCTGGCTTTTTCAACTCCTCTTTTAAAGGTACCTGAGATAGGCTTAGTTTGGGTTCCATCCAAATGGGACAAGCTTAGCATTTGTTTCATGAAGGGTAGATGCTCTGGTAGAGCCCTACTTGAGGCCTTTGCAAGCTGAGAGAATCAGAGAGTGAATCTAAGCCAAAGTCCTTATGTGGCTATGGCAGGTCAAGCCAGAAATGGCAGGGACAAGATGCCAAGTCTAAAGGGGCAGGAGAAAATAAGGGTTACAAGCCAGAAACCAAACTAAGTCAAGATCCTTGGGAAAACAAAGACAGAATAAGATCAGCATGGTGAGGAAGTAAGAAGTGGCCTGGCAAGTCATGAGATTGGTTTATCCATTTGCTCAGGTGATTGACATATTAGCATGCATCTATTGAGTGGCAACAATTGTATTTGATCTTATTGATTGATGCTCATATGTTTGCCTTCATTGGAAATTTCATATGCAAGCAATACAAAATGAATGTAAATCCTAGCTCAGTAATTTATAGTGTGTGTGACTTTAAACAAATGTATATACCCTTTCTGTGTACCAGTTTTCTAACTGTGACATGAGGGATACTAAGTGAAACTTAGGCCATAGGCTTGCAGTGAGAATGAAAAGAAACTGCTTGTAAAGTACTTAACTGGTACCTGGTAAGTTCATGTGCAGGCCTTTCCTGTTACCAGTCCTGAGCCTGCATATCAAATTGAGGGTGGAACAGAGATTGGGGTAAAGAATTTGTTTATACTGTTGAAGAATGGGTTTGAAAATAAAACAAAGGACATACAGGTGATTTTAACAATATTTTTTAACCAGAACAGAAGATATTAATTTTTTACTCAGGTACATGTCTGGCTCTTGCTTTTGGCCATAACCAAATTTTAGGTGAAATCACACTGAGATAATAACGAGGAAAATAGGAACAGAAACGGAATTGTCAATCCAAGGAAAGAAAACCCCTCAGCTACTCCAACCATGAGGGTCAATATAATTATTATTGTTTATCCTCAAGTTGGATCTCTGGTTTTGAGTGGTAAAGGCAAAAAAAAAAAAAAAAAAAAAATCAGGGCCACTTGTCTAAATCTAGTGACAACTTAGTAGGAAGCATAGACATTTATTATTGGGAAGAAAATTTTTTCCTGTGATAAGTCTAAGATGAATTTCTCATAGTAGATTTCATCTGATGATTAGTGATTTTGAATATAGGCTTGTAATCAAGCAGATTTTTTCAAAAAGAGTTTGCATCTTGCATGCAACCTATTCTATTCATATTAAATTTTACATCTTGTACTTGTTCACTGTGATCTGGGGCCTATAACAAAATCTTGGAACTCTTATCCATATGTAAGATGGAAATAATAATGCTTCCTATATGTTTTGGATTCTGTGTGATTTAAATGAGATTTAAAATTTTAGCAGGGTGGTGGAGGCACACACCTTTAATCCCAGCACTCAGGAGGCACAGGCAGGCGGATCTCTATGAGTTCGAGGCCAGCCTGGTCTACAGAGTGAGTTCCAGGACAGCCAGAGGTACAATAGGGAAACCTTGTCTTGAAAAAAAAGTTAATATAACACTTGGTAATTCTGAATTACTCAATAAATAGAAGTTCTTTTTTCTTCCACCCTCCCTCTCCTGTCATCTTACTAATTTCCCAGCCCCATCCTCCTCTTTATTGTATTTTGAAGCATTCCTTCAATATTCATTTTCTATATAATTTTAACAGCTATATAGCACTTATTGCATGAGCGGCATCAGTTTAAACATTGGACTTCCTTGATTCGTTTAATCAACCAGTCCTATGTGAAAGGATCAAAGTCATGTTGGGTACTGAACAGAAACTTTTACTGACTCCAACAAGAAATCAACAAATGCATGTTATCACTGAGTTTTAGGTCTTATTGGGCGTGTTTCCTTAACAGGTGATTGGACTTCATCTCATGTTTACTTCTTTCATTTTTCATCTTTTGAAATATATTATTTTTTTGAGATTATAATACAATCAGAATATTTCTCCCTTTCCTTTGCTCTCTTCAAATCCTACTCTTATACTACTCTTTGTTCCCTTTCAAATCCATGGACTCTTTTCATTGTTATTGCATGTATACGTGCATATTCATATATATATTCCTAAATATGACCAGCTCAGTCTGTTTAATGCTACTTATATGCATGATTTCAGTGCTGACCATTTGGTAGTAGATAACCAATTTGTGAGTTCTTCCCCTGGGGAAGACTATTTCTCCCATTTTCAGCATTTCTTAGTTACTCACAGTTCTTTGTGTAGGGCTGAGGCTTCTCAGCTTTTCCCTGTCTGCTTTGGTGTCATCCTAGCTAACAGTAGAATGGGAGCCCAAAGGGAAATAAAACTTAGTAGATGGATCCACCCAACTCATATCTAAGACTTCCATGTAAAATTTCTTATATCATTAATTTTACCTTCATTTCTAGACCTCCTTACTCAATAGTAAGCACTACAAAGAGAAACCCAAACAAAGGTGTTATTTTAATAGGGTTTGTATCACCCTCACTTTCAGCGAACTTTGTAAAATTGTATACGAGCTGTGATTTCATGTATGCATTCCTGGAGGTGGTTGTTAAAATAGTTCATTGCATTCTTTGAGGTATACGTGTTCCCATGGTGTCAGAAACTATTACTGTAAAAGACCAAAGGAGAAGAATCACATGTAATTTAGTCTAGCTCACTTAAGTTGGACCACTCCTTGAGGTTGAGTTTTTATGGGAAAGAGTTCAGAATTATTAGCTAAATATTTTGACAAAACATGATAATTATAAGCGGACCAAGACAATATGTGGAGGATATTTGTACTGGCGGATTCTGAGATCTTAATGTTGTTATTACTGTCAAAACTGATAAAAGCACAGGTGGCAGCTGATGCTATAGGTGTGAAACAGTTTTTCAGTGGTGCTCAACACTGGCAAAAAAGTGGAAAGATGAAGAAAGATACTCAGGAGCACAGATGTTCAAAGATAGGCAAATATATACAAACAGAAACAAACGGTATGTTTCAGACAGTATTCTGAATGTTTTATCTTTCCCTGGGTATTTTATTTCATAGCAACTTTCTGAGGTACATGACAGGAATCTCTCCATTTTGCTGAAGAGAAAACTGGAACACAGAAAAGTTAAATAATTCATCACAACATAGTAAACAGCACAACTGGGATTCAAACACAGGCAGTATGGCTTCAAGGCCTACTGTTTCAAACACTGAATTTCTTTATTCACATGTCCCATGGAGCATACCATTTTTTGTTATCTTTCTCTCATAAGCCTTAACATATCTTTTGTGGTCCTCTCAGAAGTTAGCACAGTATTATATGCTTCTATTAGACAAGAACTTACTGAGTGAGTGACAAGTTCATTGGGAAGCCATGAAGCTTCTACAAGTGGTTTTTTACCCCCATGAAAAACAGTGAGCTTTGTCACAGGTATAATGTTCCAATTTTAGTCAAAAACCAGAAATTCATTTCAAAATATCACATTTCTAATGACTTGTTATTTTGACCATAATAAATCCATAAATCAATGGAAACATAATGTACATTAATTTATGATTTTTAAGAAGTCTTACTTTTTAATTTTATAAGTATGTGTGTGAGGCTGATTCTCTGTCTGTGTGATACATATGTGCAGTATGCAAGGACTCTTGAAGAAGGTATCTGTTCACTTGGACCTAGAGTTATAAGCAGTTGTGAACCATCTGATATGGGTGCTGGGAATTGAACCTGGGTCCTCTGCAAGCGTTCATAACCACTAAGCCACCTATATGGATTATGAGCTATGGATTTTGTATAATACCCCATGTCTTTTCTAGTAATCATAGAAAACTGTGAGGTCCAAATTCATTTATTACTCTTTGGAAACATAAATATCTAAAACATGAGGTAAAAATGACATCACTTTAAGTTAAATATATAACTTTGAACAAACAAATGCTGTTTAGGGAATTGTATATGTTGTGCAAGCACAACCTCTCAATCAAATCACGGAGATTTTTCATCACTATAGAATGAAACCCTTCATCTACCCCACATTTCTTCCTTCAGTAGCCAGGGGCAAATACCAATAACTTCTTGATGCGAAAGATTTCAATGAGTTGTTCACGTGAATGGAATTAGCTTTCGTGGGTTGCTTCCTTCACCTAGGATGATATTCTCAAGGTCTACGTTGACATGTATCAGTACTTCCTTCCTTTTCATGGACAAGTAGTATTTTTATCATATGGACATATTAAGTCTTATTTTTCTGTTCTCATACTGATAGGCATTTGATTCTTTCCACATTTGACTATTGTGAATAATGTTGCTATGGATACCTGGACACATGTACTTGAGTGCCTGTTTTCAATTCCACTGACATCTAGGAGTAGAATCACTGAGTCACGTGCTAACTCCTTGGGGAAACTACCACAGTCACAAAACCAGTTCATATTCCCCCAAACAATATATATTCCAATTATTCCACAGTCACCAACAAATTTTAATATTCATTTTTTAAAATTTGAAGTATCCTAGTAGGTGCAAGGTGGTATCTCATTGTAGTTTTGATATATTTCCCTAATAGTTAATTATATGGGATGTCTTTTAATGTGCCTCTTGGTCTTTTGTAAATTATTGAGGGAAATGTCCAAGTTCTTTTCCAGCTAGCTGAATTTTTTTATTTTTATTGTTGAATTGTAGGAGGTCTTTATATAATCTAGATATTAGATCTCTCTCAGATTCCCAACTTTCAATATTGTATCCCATTCTTTAGATTGCTTATTTACCTTTATTGATTTTGTTCTTTGATGTGCCTTTGACTGCCATGTGTGAATGGGGAAAGGGAAGAAGAAAAAAAAGAAGAAAGAGGAGGAGGAGAAGGAGAAGGAGGAGGAGAAGGAGGAGGAAGAGGAGGAGGAGGAGGAAGAGGAGGAGGAGGAGGAGGAGGAGGAGGAGGAGGAGGAAAAGAAGAAGAAGAAGAAGAAGAAGAAGAAGAAGAAGAAGAAGAAGAAGAAGAAGAAGAAGAAGAAGAAGAAGAAGAAGAAGAAGAAAGAAGAAGAAGAAGAAGGAGAAGAAGGAGAAGAAGAAGAAGAAGAAATTAGAAGAGTGGGAGGAAGAAAGGGAGACTGTTGACAAGCTGGAAATAAGTTCACTTTTCACTTAATCTAGAAATCTCCCAGAGGTGAAAGTGTTATGCTTTGAATATGAAGTGTTCCCTTAACAGTCTCATGATTCAAATTGGTGGTAGTATTGAGAGATGATTGAGTTATGAGGATACTGACAGTATAAACTGATCAATCCATTGATGAATTCCTAGTTGGATGAGCTATTAAGATGTGGGACCCAGCTGGAGAAAGTAGATCCCTGGTGATATGCCACTGAAGGGTATATCTTATTCCTAATTCTTCTCTTATTCTTCTTCATCTTGGCTTCCACAGGGTGAGCACCTTCCCTCTTCTATGCCGCTCTGCTATAGTAGTCTGCCTTGCCACAAGTCCAGAAACACAGAGTCAAGTAGCCATGAACTGAAGCTGTGAGAAAAATAAAAGAAAAAAAAAAAAGCTCTTTGCTTTATCGAATTGATATTTTCTGGAATTTTATCACAGCAATGAATAGTGAATCACACAGATGTCCTGAGGTCTTTTCGAGAATACATTCTTCCATTTGGATGCTTCTGCCTTTCTAAATTGCCCAGGATACGCTGGCACTTTTGGTACAATTTCCCCAAAAAACTCTCTCCTAATCTTTCTTTCGGGCTGTTAGTATGCACTTGTTTGTCATGACCTTAATATATTGCTCTAGGCAGCAGTAAAGTATGAAAAAAACATTTTCAAGAAATATCTATGGCTTTTCAACTCTGTGTAAGTTAAAGTTCGGTGAAACAAAGGCAAACATCTTGCATTAGCACTTCAGACTTCTCGCCAAGAAAGTAAAACAATGAAACACAGTTTTTTGGGATACTATTAACTCTTCTGGTTGAACCAGGGCTTAAGGTTCCATCCTGGAAAGAAGCCATCTTGAAAGCTGACAATCTATGGAAGCACGTGGGGTAGGGAGTATTAAAAGAGCCAGAAAGCACCCAACTCTTTTGAACTTGCGTTTGTAATTGATTCAGTGTTTGGTTGCTGTGCTTTGGATTATATTATAGAGTGTTCCCAAACTTGATTCAGGCAGCTTTTATTAAAAAAAAATTAGTGAGTGAGTGAGTGAGTGAGTGAGTGTGTGTGTGTGTGTGTGTGTGTGCACGAAGTCAAAGAACAACTCTGTGAGTCAGTTCTTTCCTTCCACCTTTAATTGGATTTGGGGAATTGAACTCAGGTTGAAAACAATGCCACTTGCTGAGAGATTTCTCCAGTTCCCAGGCATATTTGACTGGAATTTTCACTATTAATTGTAGTTGTTCACCTGCTGCTGGGCTCAGCTAGTACAAGCTAGTACCAGGAGGCATATTCATAAGTGTAAACTCTGCCAGACCTCAGCAGAGGGAACCACCACCCTGGCCAGTGCCATACTCACAGTGGAACCCCAAGTGTCTCAGCTCAGGTGTTTTTGTTCTTTCAGAACTCCTCAGGTAGTCTACTGATACCATGTGGAGATCATTAGCAATTAAACAACCCCCACAGAAATCCAACACCTATAAACAATACAAAATGCCAAAACCTAGGTAGCCCCTCACCAAACAGTGGATAAAAATGTTTTAAACATAACTAAAAATAAACTTCTAAAACAGTTAATGTAGAGAGATGGTCCCTTGGAGTCATCTACTGTGAAATTTTTAGTGATACCAATTAGATTTATACTTTTGATTACATTTTTACATGCTAAAACATGTAGGGGACTGTGGGTAGGTATGGGACTTCAGTCTAAGAACAATTTCAGACCTATTTGGTACAGGCTAATTCATTAGTAAATGTGAAGAAGAAACTCATTGTATCTTTTGTATTGTCTCATTTTCCAAAACTGTTGCTGTGATTAGTAACAATAGAGAGGAAGATATTATCACATGGCAGTTAAGAGGACAGTTTCAAATTAAAAGCTAAAAGTTTGGATCTTGATTCTGCTATTTACTAGCTTTGTGGTGTTTGAAAAGTTACTTAATCTTTAATCTCAAGAAGCCTCAGTTTTCTTATCTGTAAAATGAAGACACAAATTCCTTCCTCCCTACATTTTAGGAGAGATGAAATGAAAGAATCCAGTCCATAGGAAAAATGTACAGTACATATCAAGTTGTTTTTAGCATGTCCCATTTTCATGCTAGATCTGCTGTAAACTCTTCCATGCCCTTCTTTGTGTTTTGGAGTTCTCACTAGTTTGGACTACATCAGTAGATCGTGCAGTTTTCATCTGGGTTTGGCCCACATGGGATACTATCAATAAATTGAGGACAGTGGGTAAGGAAGAGTTTAGCATATTTGTTTCTCTGATTCCTGCCCTACTGGAGAGCAGTTTATCAGTGACATTGTTCCCCTACCCAAAATGATAGCTGCTGTGAGCTGCGCTGGTCTTTTTTTTTTTTTTTTTTGTCTTGTTGCTTTGTTTCTAAACTCTCCTCATCTCTGGATGTTTTGTCTTCCCTGCTCAATCACTGTGCTTTGGGTTCATTGTCCTCAGATACTCCTTTTGAGCTTTCTGTTTTCTTCCCAGAGTCCTATGTGTTCGCATAGGTACAGGAAGAATTGTATTTTTTCTTTATTTGTTATTTCATTTTTAATATACTATAATTAGATCCTTTCCCCTTCCCTTTGCTCTCTGAACCCTGCCATATACCTCTGCTTACTGTCTTTTGAATGGCCTCTATTTTCATTAAGTATGTATATTCCTAAAATACATACATACAACTTGCTCAATCCACATACTGTTCCTTGCATGTATGTATCTTTAGGGCTGACCATTTAGTATTGGATAACCAACTGGTTTGCTCTTTCCTCGCGAAGACTATTTCTCCTGCTTTCTACTGGAAAGCTGCAAAAAACAAAAGCAAAAAAACAAAAACAAAAACAAAAACAAAAACTTATTCAAAGCGACCTGCTACAGCTCTCAACACTCCTTAGTTGTCTGTGGTTCTTTGTCTGGGGCTGAGGCCTCCTGAGCTTTCCCCTGTCGACATTGGCATGTCTATTGTTGTTGTCCTTGTTCAACTTGTGCTTAGGTAGTCCTGTTGGTGCGACTTTTTTGGTGTAGCTTCTGATATTTCTAAGAAAACAATCTTACAGCAAACTCCCCTATCCTCTGTCTCTTACAATTGTTCTGTCCCCTCTTCCACAGGATCCCTGAACCTTAAGTATGAGAGTTGTGTTGAGGTATCAGTTGGGACTAGGTTCCACTCTGTATTTTGATTGTTTGTGGTTTTCTGTAATGGTCTCTGTTGCAAAGAGACGCTTCCTTGATGATGTTTAAGGACTACACTTATGAGTGTAAGGACAATTATTTAGAATGTTGTTAGAGATTCCCATTATTTAGTAAAGTGGCAGTTGAAAGTTCTCCAAGATCCATGACTTCACTAGCCCCAGGTAGTTGGCTAGGTTTCCAGTACCAGACATGATTTGTATACATATCCTGGAAAAACTACATAGAGTAAGAAATGGGAGATTGTTGAGGTTAGGGGGTAGGATAGCAAAAGAGAGGAGGATAGTATGATACAAGTGATCTGATTGGGGAGATGGGAAAGTGGGGGGCTCAGTTAGGGAGGAAGAAGGAAGATGAATGCAGGAGGGTAAAATAACAATAAGGATGTCTGAAAAAGTCATAAGAAATCATACTCCTTACAGTCTAGCTATAAAACTATAGTACATGCTATTCTATGTATAACTATATGTACACAATTTAAATGAAATTGTCCCATTTGGCCTGACAATACTCTCTCTAAGAGCCAAAGACCATATAACTAAAACCCCAACACCAGAACGAGAAGTCTTTTGAGGTATTGGCCAGGGTGTTTAAGAGATTCCCCACACATTACAGTCTTTTGCTATTGCCTTTGATTGGTCCCAAGAGGTGGGAAGTAAAAATCCCTATTGCTGAACACATCATGCAGTTTAGACACAAAGCCCAAAAGCTCCTGAGCTGAAACTGACCTGAAAACTTCCCCCATAAAGACTAGCTTTCACAGTACCAGAGGGCTCCATGTTAGCTTCCAAAGGAGGGAAGCAACCAACAGTCCTACCCAGACATGACACCTATGAACCACAGAAACAAGCAGCATGCTACGGCACAATAACCCTATGAGTGCAGCAGTGGCACTCTTACCCTGGAGGTAACCAGCAGTTCTTTAATTGGACTTAAGGTGTACTCAAGAACTGTTAATGTAACCATTGTTCAGTGTTATCATCCTGAGACTAATGGTGGCTGATACCAGCCAGGTGGAAGTGAAAGTTAAGGTCTCACATGGTTCAGTAAGTAAGAGTAGGAACACTTGGCAGTCAGCATAAGAATAATACGGAATTCAATGCCAAGGGATACACACACACACACACACACACACACAAGAGAGGAAGAAGTTCCGCTTCAAATTGGTGGTTAGTCTGAGCTGCGAGATCAAAGAAAATGAGTATAGTGAAACATAAGATAG
Organism: Cricetomys ansorgei; assembly: GCA_026225945.1. Lineage (NCBI taxonomy): Eukaryota > Metazoa > Chordata > Mammalia > Rodentia > Nesomyidae > Cricetomys > Cricetomys ansorgei. The sequence continues at coordinate 1,717,576 of JAMJFZ010003018.1, read as the reverse complement.
GGACAGAGAGTGTAGGCTAAGAACAGAATGTTTTAGGTTAGAATCTTGTCTCAATTTATTGATCATTTGCTTTCTATGAAATAAGGATAACAATAGTACTTACACCAGAGGGGTGAAGAGAGCACTCAGTGAATGAACTCATGTAAAGGTCTGAGCACCTAATCACAGCATGATTCCTGACTGAAATGTAGCTTTCCCTCTAGTTCTGATGGAGTTACGTCCTAATGAACACAGTATATATTAAAAATATTGTAGGTGGAAAGATAGGAAGTCAAGACCTTCTGTAATCAAAAACATGTAGTCAAGGATAATTTTGGAGAAGATCATAGGCTCTGGATGAGGATGAAGTCCTTCTGTGGATGCAAGCTCTTGCTTCAGTGTGTCTTCTACAGATGTAGTGACACACAGCTTTGGAGTCCCGATACATATGTAATGAATGTATTAACCTTGAAGAGGAGGACCCTAGAATCTTCTTATGTGGCTCTTTGGTCAAGGATTCATGTTTCATGTTGACCTTGCAGCGAGTACTGGGCTCTTAGAAGTTCTGACAGATGGGGTAATGACCCTTACAAAGATTAGTGTAGCCACTGAAGGATTGTGTAGCACAGGGTACTAGAGCACATCACTTCCAAAAAGAACATGGAGATGACACAATAACTAAACACACAATTGTGTAGTTGGAATGGCACAGAAGTCAGAAGTCAGTGAAGCATCCCTGGGCTTGGAAAAGGACCTTTGTTGAAGCTTCTGGGTAAAGTGGACACTTATACTACTTGTTCTATGCCTCCTGTAAGTCATATAGGCAGGTAACATCAGGCTTATTTTGTAAACAAAATAACTGATGTTCATAATGATAGATCTAAGAAGTAGGGGAGCTTAGAATATCATCCAGATTTGTCCAATTTTTTGTCTGAATTTCTTTGGATCACAAAATACTGCTCATTCTTCTAATTGGCTTTCTAAGATATGGCTTTCTGTAGCGAAGAGAAGAAAGCACTTGTAAAGCTTATGCCAAGGGAAAATAAAAAGCATAATAAGTCAAGAACTCAGAAACTGGAAAAAGATTGATTGATTATACATTGCAAGAAGTAGAAATGAAACCGATAATGAGTGAGTCATGGAGAATCAATCTACCCCCTTCTCTCTTATGCACACATGAGCTGAACAGTTATATACTACCATGATACTCTGGACCAGTAACAGTATGGTACATTGGCTAACATTTTGGGGAGATGAAAGAAGGGAATGGTGGAATTGTGTCCAAGAACATGATATTAACATGTTGGGCTAACTTACATTTGTAAAACTTGGTATGATTAAGGATTGCCACCCTCTATAGGATGCTTGTAGGTAGTGCTCAAGCATGACAGAGTCTGCAGACTGAAAGGAAATCCTCTTGGATTCCAGGCTTCCTTGGCCGTTGACTTCTATATCAGGACCTAATTAAACTGACGATCTGGAGAACTTACAGAGAGCCTTGTTGAGTACCGCTAAACAATTCCCTACACACAGTTGTCAGAATCGTTAAGACATTTGGGACTATTTAATCATTATCACCATTTACATGGCAGTATAATGTCCATGCCATATGAATTAAATTGTGTTTCCTAGATCAAGCGGAATATTCATGTATTCAATAAATATGAATTGCGCCCTGTGGGTGGCCAAATATGCCACCTACGAATATTAATGGTTGCTGAATTGTAGAGAAGAAGCAGATGCAGCAAAGTGTTCTGCCCTTCCCCTCTTTGCCTAAAAGCAGGACAGACAGTTGCAAAGATAAAAACCAGTCTGCCTCCTATTCTGCCAGGAAGAACAAAGGTTAAGGACAAACTGTGGACTCCAAAGATGGCTTTGGACTCTTATCAGTTTAGCAGGTAGCAGAAGAATCTATCTACATTTAGAAGTTTTACTAACTAGATTTAGCTACCGTTTATTTGATTCCCCTTAAGTTGCTATTCATAGCGACTCAAAGTTTGTTCCCTTTATCTTGAAATAACCCTAAGAATTCATTGCCCCCCCGGAGGATCTCATATAAACTAGAATTCAAAACAATCTCCTTGAGAATTATTAATTTCCTGGGTGTCCCCCATGCACATGTGACATTCACATGTTAATACACTTCTGTTTGCATTTTCCTTGCTGACCACCTTGTTGCAGAGGTCCATTCCAACTCAGAGTTGTGAAAGTTGTTCTTCTGCTATCGTCCATTATATTGACCATGTCCTTTGTTAGGGACTGAGGATTTTCATGATGATCAAAACACACTAAGAATCTCCTTCAAGGGATTTAGGTTCTAGATCTAGAAAAATGAATTAATTAATCAACTGATTGCTGTTTCCCATACTTATTTGAAAACTATGGCTTTTGTGTCATCTCCATCCCCTTAGATTATGCCTTTAGATATTATATTCTTTAAGGGATGCAAACAAAACTAATATTTACTGACAGTCTCTTTTGAACCAGGAATTTTCCCAGACCCTTTATTGACACTACTTACCTGCTCCTCATAAAAAACATACTTAGAAGGCATTATTTATCTCCACTCTTCTAGATGAGGAGATGGAAGAGCAGAGAAGTCTAGCAACCTCCCCAAAGTCAAGCAGCACCAAAAAGGTTAAGAATGGAGTTTATTTCTAGATTTTATTGTATAACACATAGTCTTTTTATTTGACAAACATACTTTTCCACAACATTATAAAGTGATTGCTGACTCCATATCACCATAGCTCAGAGAATTAATGAATCTGACAGAAGTTCTTAAATCTCTATTATGAGTTCATAATTGAATTCATTATAGTAAATTATATATTACTTAAAATTTAATCATTGTATTTTGCCCCCAAATTCATATCACGTATACCTTTTAATAATAACTTATAATTTTTTATTTTTCAGTATTTGGTTAAATCTTGAAGAAAAGGTTGACAGTATTCTCAAATGGAACAAAGACTCTTGAAAAAGCAGCAACTGAATGTGCAAAATAACTTTTCACAAAGAGAAATCACCTTATTTCTCTTAGGAACTGAAGACTGTTTTGTTGTTTAGTTATGTGATTAGCCATCAAGCAGCGCTCCCCTGCTGTAAAAATATTCTTCATGAGTAATGTAAGTTTAGCTGTACCTAACTTTGTTATTCTAAGTATGATTGACACAAACATTTATTAGCTTGTTACATGCTGAATAAATAAGCAGTATTGTAGAAAGACTGTGAATATGCTAATTTTGATTTTATTCTTCCATTCATGCTGTCTTTTGTCGCTTTATCATTCACCAAAAAGTTTTAAAAGCACAACAGTGTCCACTAGTGGACAAATGAAAGCATAACATTGGGATGAGAAAAAATGCTTGTCTAGATTGAAATATGGATGATTTCTTCTAAAGACTACTACTGTATACACTGTTAACACAACACCTGCACATAGTGTTCAGCTTCTGTAACAGGTTAGAGATTAAGGTTTGGGGTAAAATGTTCATTTAATACTTACTTAGTGAACAAAACTCCAATTTCATGTAGAATTCAAGTAATATCATTTTTAACTATCTTAAAACTTGATTTTTCATTGCTTGAGTGTTACTGAAAGCCAAAGGTGTCTCCATTTTGGGAAGCTCATTTGATTGTCAGTCCGTCCTTGAAATTCCCATAGACAGACATACTTTAATGAGAGTGGAGGCAAATACAAAATTGATCTCCAGGGCTGTTATTCTCAAGTATTAGGGTGCATCAGAATCATTGTGAGGGGGTTAATGGAACTATAGAAGTAAATGATACTCTTCTACAACCAATGGGACCACCCTCAGGACACAAAAGCTTATTTTCCCAGACACTGGGCTGCTTCTCACTGTCGGGTCATGGCTAACAGTTCTGGAGGAGTTTCCCTCAGTCATTGACCCCAACAAGAATCACACCATATTCTTAGGACAGGAAGTCTGGGTTCATACAATCTAAAAATACTTTCAAAAATAATTATTAATTAAATGTGTATGTGTGTGCATGTGGACATACTTGTGTCGTATGATTCATGTATGGAGACCGGATTACAACTATCTGGAGTTGGTTCTTTCATCTTTTGGGAAGAGTCTCTTTTATCTATGTTGCTGTACTACACACTCCAGGCTAGCTGACTTGTGATTTGTGTAACCCAATAATTCATCTGTCTCCACTTCCCATAATGCCCTAGGAATGCTGGGATTACAGACGAACACCATAGCAGCAGGCTTTTTACTTAGGTTCCCAGGATCAAACTCGGGTTGTCAGGTTTATGGAGCTAGTGCTATTACCCATTAAGCCATCGCCACAACCTACGCTCCAAAAACTCTTGAATTGGAGCATCACGTAAACCTTGTGATTCTGCAGAAGTGCTCATTCCTTAAGAGATACTACAGAGGCTTCTGTAGTAACAGAATCCTATTTCTCAGCAAGAAAACTAGAAGGCTTTAGTAGTAGATACAGCTATCATGAGCATCAATGTTAAAGTAGTAGTCAGGATCCCTCACCATCAGAGACTGAGCTATGGAGATGGTAATATGTCACCGATGTAAGATATTGTGTATAATAATGTATTGCTCACTATACACTATCAGCCATAAGAATTTGAAGAAATTGTTCCTCCATATTATTTACTGTAACTACACTAACATCTTTTCTTCACCTTCTTATTGCCATATGGGGGTTTCTTATGAATATCTGATAAAGATGAGAAGGCCATGCTTAAAGTTCATAAGAGAGACCCAAATATATTGCAAGACAACCTCATTGATTGAAAGATGGCCTTTAGACAGAGTTTATAGACATGTACCTAGTCATGTTTAGAATAAAACATCTAAAGGCTGGGCTAGAATGTGGATAATACAAGGACAAGTCATTTTGTCAGCTAATCAAAAGCCTGAAGATGAAACATAGAGAGTCAAGTTCAGAAGATTTAGAGTGGGGCAGAGTGGAGGGTGGGCTCTTCAGCCTAAATATGAAATGTAAATACTATCATTATGTCACATATTGAAAATCAGCAGAAAATAGAAACTGGAAGCAACACTGAATGATCAAATATAAAGAGTATTTTGGTCAAGAGACAGCAGTGAGTTCTTGTCATTAGCTGACCGTCTATTGGCAAATAGGCATGTGAAAGAGACAGCCATAAAGGATATTCACAGACCTCAAACACTATGCTCCCACTTGCCACAGTTAATCTTTCTACTTCTGCTGATGAATCTATCAAGACCTACTCTTAACCTCTGACTTGACATTAGCTTTACTTGTTTCTTGACAGCAATTTGATCACAGTGAATTCTATCCTAGAAAAGAAGACCTTCAGTTTTACAAAGTTAATGTGAGCTCATTCACATTTGATTTATCAGCCTGAGATTACACATAACATCACAGTAGAACACATGACCCTTTTCATAACAAAGGACAGTTTATGAATACGGAACAGGCAGGTTTTGTAACATGTCATAACTCCCTGAAGATGCCTGTTGAGAGCACCAGCTTGGAAATTGAGGGGCCATGCTCCAGGGTGCACTGTTGGAAACATGTATTAATTATGTTTGTAGTAGGTCTAACAGTTGGGTCTCACCACCTCGGTAAAGAATTATGAAAGTCTGTGAGTATCAGTACTTTCAGTAGTCCATGTAGCAAATTTGTGCTTCCTGTCCCTTCTCCTTCATGTCTAGAAATAGAAGCCTATGTATTAATTTTTAATATAAAAAAATAAGTAAACAAATATACATGATATAGACAAGCATAAAATATGAGGTTATCTGAAAATTTCTAACCTAGGAAACAATACACTCTTAATATGTTAAATTTTGTGTAAATACATATCCATGACAAAATATTCTTTATCGTGACCTTTAAGTTAATAAAATATATTTGTATGATTAGTCTTAAAGTAAATATCAAATGGCCCACCCCTAGATGAAGAGCAGTAGACAATTAACAACTGCTGAGAGAGGGAGGATTAGTCTTTCCCAGGAATGAGCTCCTTAAATAGTTATACAATATCAAGTGGTCAGTCTTGAATGCATATGCATAGAAGTAACACTAAATGGACTCAGCAGCTGTTTTTATACTTTATGAATATATAAATATATATATAAATAATAATGGCATGCAAAGGAAAAGAGGCCATGAATTTGAAAGCCCAAGGAAGGGGGAGATGGGAGGACTTGAAAAGAGGAAAGGGAGGGGGAAATTTATATAATTATATTTTAATTAAAAGTATATATCTAGGGGCTAGAGCAGTGGCTCAGAAGTTAAGAGCACTGGCTGCTATTCCAGAGGACCTCAGTTCAGTTCTCAGTAACCACATGGTGGCTCACCCACATGGCGGCTCACAACTACATCTTCTACCCTCAGTGGAAACAGGCAAATATATGGTACATAAACATACATATAGACAAAACACATAAAATAAAAAATAATATTTTTAAATAAGCAAACAAAATATATATCCATAAGTTTGAGAAGTTTAGCTGTTCAGTTATAAGGGACACGTTAAGTAACTGTAGTATTCCAATCCACTGGAATCATTAAAAATTAAATTACACATCATATTTAATTTTTTAAAGTTTCAGAATTTTAGTATTATAATATAATTATATTTTTCCTTCCCTTTCCTCCTTTCAAGCTCTCCCATATACTTGTCCTTTCTCTCTTTCAAATGCATGCCCTCTTTGTTCATTAATTGTTATTGCAAACATGTGTGTGTGTATGTGTGTGTGTGTGTGTGTGTGTGTGTGTGTGTGTGTGTGTGTGTGTGTGTGTGTGTGTAGTTTGCTCAGTCTACATAATGTTACTTGCATTTATTTTTTTCAGGGCAGATGATACAGTATTGGATAAGCAATTAGTGTGCTCTTCACTGTGGAAGACTATTTGTCCTGCTCCCAGCATTCCTCAATGACCTCAGTATTTTTTTGTGTAGGGTTGAGACCTTGTGAGGTTTTTCGTAGTCACACACACACACACACACACACACACACACACACACACACACACACACACACGGGCAGGCTCACAGAGGGCACATCCACGCCATGGAATGCATGTGGAGATCAGAGGATGACTTGTAGGGTTCATTCTCTCCTTCCACCTTCCAGGAATCAAACTCAGACTATAAAAGGATTCCTTTTCTTCCCAATGTAAGGGAAAATTTATATACTTAATTATTTGTCTTTCTGGCCCAAGATTACTTCACTTAATGTCCTCCATGTTCATTCTTCCTGTCACAATCCATAAAATATCCCTCTTCATGTGTCTGACTACTGTTTTACTATGTACATGTAATTGATTTTGTCTTTGTAGATGTAGATGCCAAACACAGCTTTCAATCAAGTTCAAACTTGTTTATTATTTAGCTTAATTCAATCCCCAATTCTTAGTCCCATAGTCTTGAAACTTTTCAGCATCTGTATAATTTAGAACACCTAAACCTTCAAACTTAGTACTGACTGAGCCACTCTGACTAGCTCCTTCTGAACTCTGACTCCTCTGGTTCAACTCAACTCACTTGCTGTTCTGGCCCAAACTTTTCTCTAAGCTGCCTTGTTCAAACTGACTTTCTGAGCTTGCTGACTGTTTCTGAAGGAACTTTTTTGACTTGGCAGATTCTGGCTGACTCTCTGACTGCTTCAGACTGAACTGTTCTGCTCTGCTTCAAACTGACTCTTCCTGTCTGCCACTGACTTCTTCTAAGCTGCTTCTGTATCTCTCTGTCTGTCCCTGAGCTGTCATTGCTCTATACTTCCTCAGTCAGTCTCTCTGCTCCTCATTCAGACAGCTTCACTGCCTCTGTGTCTTATCACTTTGTCTGCCTGCTTTTAGATTGTTTGCCTCATACTTACTGTCTGCTGTAACTGACTTTGTAACTGACCTTCTGTAACTGATTCTGCTACCTCTTCCTCTGATTAGTCCCTTTGCTTGTCCTTCACTCTGGCTCATCTCGGATGTCACTTCCTATGTGACACAGACTCCTGAACTTTGCTTCCTGTGTTTGCTTCCACATTCTGTTTCTGTCTTAGGTATTAAAGGTGTGGACCACCACTGACTTCTGAATAATGGGATTAAAAGTGTGTCACATTCTATCCTGACTGCACAGGCCTCTGAATGTAGACCCCTGGAGTATAGGCCCTTCCTAGCTTTCACACAGGCCTATTTCTCTTTATCTACCAGTTGATTTCATAACTTGATTTATTGTGAATTATGATGGAATGAACATATGAAAACATTTATCTCTTAAGCAATACTGATTCATTTGTTTTTGACTTGTGTCCAAAAGCTGTACATTTTTTACTTTTTAAAAAGAGACACTCATGCTGTTTTCTATATGGCTGTACTAATCTACCAAGAGCCTAAAACCATTCCCCCTTCCTCGCATCTTGACAAACACATATTACTGTTTACATTTTTATTTTGTTTTTGAGACAGAATCTCACTTTGTAGACTGAGCTAGCATCAAACTCACTCTGTAGACCAGAGTGGCTTTGAACTCACAGAGATCCAACTGTCTGCCCAAGTGCTAAGATTAAAGGCATGTGCTACCACACTTAGCCTTATCTTTTGTAGTTTGGATAACAGTCATTCTTACTTGAGTGAGGTGATAGCCCATGATAGTACTAAATAGTTCTAATTATATTTTCTGGTGATTAGTAATGTGGACTCTTTTCCTTATATTTCTTTCATATATATATATATATATATATATATATATATATATATATATAGTCTTTCTGTTGATTGTGTTCTTTGTGTTACAGAAGGTTTTTAGTTCAATGTGAACTCAGATGTCTATATTTTCTTTTATTGTCTGTGTTCTTTGAGTGTTTAAAAAAATCACTATCTTCTCCAATGACAAGGCTATTTCTCCTATTGCTTATTCAAGCAGTGTAATTTTTTCATATCTTCCATTTAAGTGTTACCCACTTTCAGTGGACATTTTTATATACTGAGAGATAAGGGTTCAATGCCATTCTTCTGAGTGTGGTTATATAGAAATCTTTGTCAAGAAGACTCTCCTTTCCCCATTGTGTGTCCATGACAGCTTAGTTGAAAATCAATTGACAAGAAATGTATGCATATATTTCTCTGTTCTTTATTCAGTTCCATTGGGTATTGTGTCTCATTTTATTACTGCACCATGCTCTTTTCATTACTACAATTTTGTAGTATGCTTTGAAAAATCAGACAGTGTGAAGTCTCCAGCTTTGTAATTTTGGTTCAAGATTCTTTTGGCTATTTTTGTTCTTTTCTGTTTCTATATGAATTTTGGGGTTGTTTTTGTATTCCTGAGAAAAAATACCATTGAAACTTCGATTCTAATTATATTACATTTGCAGTATAAGAGTCACATTGTGCTAAGAGCACAACTGATATGTGTGCACTTTGGAATTCAGGGTGCCAGGGTATCAACAGGGGGAATCTTCATTCATGCAGGGATAATTGACTGAGCAGTAGGAGAGGAGATGGGACACTCTTACAAAATTAGGATGTGAGAGAGGACATGTGAGACCTAGATAATCCATGTGGTCATGTCTTAGGACTGTTTTGAGATTCTGTGTTGCTTAGATGTTTGTCCATGTGACACAAGCTACGGTCATCTGAAGAGAGAACCTCAGTTGAGAAAATGCTCCCTAATATTGGTTTATAGGTAAGCCTATAGGGGATTTTCTTGATTAATAATTGATGTGGGATAGCCCAGCCCACTGTGGTCACAATCATTCCTGGAGAGGTGGTCCTCGGATGTATAATGAAAGCAAACAGAGGACGCCATGGTCTCTGCTTTGGTTTCTGACTGGACTCTATTTCCTCGAGTTCCTGCCCTGACTTCCCTTTATGATGGACTGTATTGTCCATCATTTAATGGACAATAATACAATTATATAATAATCTACAAAATTAATTAAGATACTGAGTTGCCAGAAAGGTGCAGCTTTCTAAAGTTCCAATCAGAGAAGGCTTGAAGAGGAAAGGGACATTTAAGATGAAAGTACAGTTATAGGTGGGCAGTTACAAACAATGTGGCAAAGGAACAGCAAAAAAGGAGGGAAAGGTGAGTAGGAATACCTCTATAGCTCAAATCAATTACAGATTCGATGTGGAATAAAGTATCTTTCAGTTTAAAAGAATCTGCTGGTTTTCAGAGTAGAGTATTTGGTCCATTACAGGAGTTGAAAGGAGTTTGAGAAATAGAGTCAAATTGGCCTCATGAGAGCTAAATCCAGCTCTTGATAGCATCTAATCAGAACTATTGATTATAAACAACAGAAACAAACTGTAACTTGTTTAAAGGGAGACGGCTTATGGGAAAGAGGTTAGGAATCAATGCAATGCTGGTAAACCAGGCTGGGACAAGTGCCAAGTAAAGCCCAGTTTTCAAAATCACATCCAACTTAAGACTGAAATGTGGGTTCTAGTCAGTATGTAACTCCCACTGCTGTCCAATGTGCAGAAGACTGGGAAACTCTGTTTATGGACAGGCAAAACTAAAGATGACAGGGAATATTTGTGGTGGGTAACGAATCATTCTTTATTTGTCCAATGATCCAAGGTTATATCCCAGAAGACACCTGGGTGAGGTGATGCTCTTCATCTATTGGGCACCAGAGCTATTGTTCCTGCCATAGGTTCGTCCCCCAAATACCCAGTGATTTTCTGTATTTGATTAAGAGACTGAAAACTTTTAATTTGTTTAGCAAAGGTCAAAAAGTTCATGATTTTAGCTTCATGATAGGAAACACATCCCTTTTCATATTTTTTATGAAATCTAAAACCCTGTCTCCCATCAAGTTTTTGAAAATGGGAGATTGCTCAAACATAGAAATTGAATGAAAATCGTGAGTGCTCAGATGTGCTCTCATTACAAACAGATGCTTTTTCACTTCTGGTGACACAGCATTCTGATAAAATCCTGATTAGTTGATAGCATCTTATGTTGAAGGTGAATTTAATAGACCTGATCTACTGGGCACCACATCATACCTTAGCTTAGTTTACTTAGAGTATACATTAAAAAACTGGCAACATTAGAGAACATAAAGCCGACTTTATAATAAAGCATTGGATAGCTCATGTGATTTCTTGACTATGTTAAATATGCTGTCACCATCATTTACAGTAGACTGGGGTTTCCTGTTTGCTTTCATGATGGGCATGACTGGCTGGGGCAAGCAACTATGCTAGGTGTCATGAGAAACTATTGCGCTGTATATCACTAGCGTGGGCAGGGATTCAGCATCAATATTCCACGTCCAAGGACTGGACATAGTGGCAAGTGATACAGAGCTGCAATTCTAGCATTTGTGAGGCTGAGCCAGGAGGAGACCCATGAGGTCAGGGGCAGCCTAGGCTACATAGTGAGTTCCAGGCTAGCCCATGATGCAAAGTGAGACACTGTCTCAAACAAATAAAAACATCAAAGTGTTTATGATCAATTGTACCATCCCAGTATAAAATAAACTGTTAAATTCAGATCAATGTAAGTCAGAGATGATACAGTAAAGTAGAAAATTATAACTTACCAGCTATATAAGGTCAAGGATGATAGTGGCCAACTAAAGCCAAAGGAATGTGGATGGTGGTACCATTCACTCCGCAGGATCTCTCAAAGTGGTGATTGACATCTTTCCCGGACAGGTATCTATCTATCCTGTTTGCCAATGGGAGCTGGCTTGGGCTAAACTGGGCCAGGAAGCTGGACAGTTCACCACATACCACAGTAGTCTTATCCATTCTTTCTGTACCTGGCAGATAACATATGGATTGGCATAATTTGGGAAGTGGAACCAACCTGGATTATGGACTGAAGTACCCTGTTCTTGTGGAGCTGGGTGATTGTAGCTAGACTGTATGTCCCAGATGGCCAGCTCTGAATGGTGTTATACAGTACCAATCATTTCAAATGTGTGACATAGGTCGTGATCTTCCCCTCTTTTAAACTATACTTTCCTTTGCAGTGTCATCACATGACTCCCAAGTTGACCAAAATCCTTGTGAATATTTCTAACAGGATCTCCAAGCTTGTACAATATAGAAGATATGAAATTTAGAATCAGGGAATTCAGAAGATAATATTTTCCTTTACCCTTTGTTAGCTATATTTCTTTGGATTCATTATCTACCCTCTGAATATCTCTTTTCTTTTCTTTTCTTTTCTTTTCTTTTCTTTTCTTTTCTTTTCTTTTCTTTTTGCTTTCTTTCTTTCCTTCCTTCTTTCTTTTTTATTAGTTTTTCAAGACAGGGTTTCTCTGTGAAGTCCTGACTGTCCTGGAACTCAGTGTATAGACCAGGCTGGCTCAAACTCAGAGATCTGCCTGCCTCTGTCTCCTAAGTGCTGGGATTAAAGGAGTGAGCCACCACCACCCAGGTTGATCATCATTTTGAATATGTAAAATTACATTAGTTATATCTACTTTGCAGAATATTTTGCTAAAGAGTTAATAAAAATGATCATACAGTATAGTTTCTGGTACTCGAGGAACACACATGAATGACTGTTATGAATAAGGGTACTTTTCTGACCTGTTAAGTGTAAATTACTTCCTTTCCACTTCCTCCTGTGAAAAACTACGTCTCCTGTGTGTTTATAAAGAGTTGAGGCTGCTTAAAATATATCAAGGACAGGTTAGCCACCTGCTTTTATTTTCATTCTGCTTCAACCCTCTGCAGCACAGAGAAGGCAGCTCTGCCCGTCACCTCACGACTGAAGGAAAGGGGATGACAACCTGCTCCAGAGGTCTGCTTTCCTTGCTCATTGCTGTGCTCCCCAGCCAGGGATTAAAATAAGACAGCTGCCCACTTATCCTTGTTGCTATGGTGACAAGAGTTTCTGTGGAATTCGTTGTTTGTGGAAAATGTCCAAATCTTTCTCATATGGGATAAGGCTAGTGGCCAGCCAAGTGGTTCACTTGGAGTGAAAGCCTGAGGCACAGGGCAGGGTGAGACAATGATGTAACACCCACTAGACGAAGCCTGTAAGTGGCTCTGTCTTCCACACACAAACCTGAAAGCAGGGGCGAAGGCTTTTGTTTAAATTGGCAGGTGCTAAGTTGGCAGCAGAGGAGAGGGATGTTAGAAGGATGGTCAGCAACGGTCAGTGAACAGGGACAAAGACTGCCTTAAAGTTCAAGGCAGTCTTGTGCATGCATGTTTTTTAGTCCAATTCCCCTAAACCTCGTGATCCGTCAGAGCAAAGTTCTGATTTTCTTCATTCTGGTCTGCTTCTTGCCTGGCACATATTAGGAGTGCAGTGGTTAAGAATCTGAATTTTGGGGACAGATAGACAGGATTCAAGGGTCAACTGTCCCAGTTAAGAGCTGTGTGAAGTTACATGGGTCTTTTAATCTCTTTTTCTGTTGCCTCTTGTGTAAAATAAGGTTGAAATATTATCTATTTCATATATGCATTTGAATTTTAGTGTAGATAATGCACTTAGAGCAGTGCCTGCAATGTGTAGAAAACCACAGGAAGATTTTCTATCATTCTTACTTTTTCACCTTCACAATCTATAGTATGGCACTAGGACGCTTCAGGATGCAGCTGTCGTACCTACCTCTCCATCTTACACTCTCCATTTAAATCACATTTTCACTACATGTGCTGTCATCTTTACAGATCCCAGAGAACTATGGCTGTGTTCACTTTGCTATCTCTGCCCAGAGTATCATTTGAACTTCTATTCATCGTCTAAATATCACCTCAAAAGATCTTTCCTTTAACATGGAAACTACCTTATTGGTGTTGTTGCCTGTGTGGGTAGCTGTCACGTACCAGGGTATTCTTTTACTTGTTTTAGGTACAATTTTGTCTCTTCCCTAAAATACGATTCACTCAAGGACTAGGCAGTAATTATATTCAACACATAGGGCTATGCTCAACAAAACACATTCAACACATTCTTTTCATTTGAATTCATGAATGATACACAAATGGAGGAAAGAATATGTGCTGAATGCGGTAGAATATGTCTCTGGCATGACTGAGGAAATATTAGGATAACTACTGACTAACAATCTCAGTGGACTTGATAATCCATGGGACTATTTTTATCTCCTGCATGAAGAGGTTTCTCTTTAGAGGATCAGGAGGGAGATGTATGAACTTGGGAGATTTCAGTGTATAATAGAAAATTGCCACATGTGTGGAATTTCAGTCCAGTAGCAAATAGATGGCAGTCTTGATCAATTTATCAAAGAAAATAGCTTTTTTCCCTTTTGAATAAACCAGTATTGATGAAGTAAGAAAATATGACAATAGCTGAATATAAAGAAGACATTTGTATTACTTTTAATATAATTCATGATTGACCCATAATTCTGTAATGAGGCATTATTTGTGTCTTAATGAATTGTACTTTTTGTTTTAATAAACTATTTCTAAAATTAAAAATAATTTTACTCTTACAATCCAAACAGTTATGCTTTAAACTGAAGGGTGGAGGCTGAAGAGTTGGCTGAGTGGTTAAGAGCCCTGGCTGCACTTTCAGAGGTCCTGAGTTCAGTTACCCACAACCACATGGTGACTCACAACCATATGTACTAAGATCTGATTCCCTCTTTGGTGTGCATGAAGACAGAGCATTCACATACATAAAATTGTAGAAGAACATTTAATCTTTTGATCTGGCATCATGACTGCTCTAGGGTAGAAAGAATGTTAGCACACACCTTTATACCCAACCCAGAAGGTAATGGTAGCACAGTCCTTAAATCCCCAAGACAGAAGCAAGTAGAAGCAGAGGCAGGAAGCAGAGCTTAGAAGGAGTCAGTGTCAGACAGGAAGTGACAGTTGAGATGAATCAGAGTGAAAAGCAGGCACAGTGACAAATAGGAGAAAGAGTTAGCAGAGTGAGGACACACCCAACTTTCATGTTATAAAAGCAGACTCTCAGCTCAGAAAGGAGTAAGAGGCAGTATGAGACACAGAGGCCATTCAGAAGAAGGAAAGTGAGTTTGGGAGAAAGAGTCAGCTAACAGCGAGAATCAGTTTGAAGCCTAACAGAGTAGTTTTGATAGAGAAGTTGAGGGAGTCAGCCAGAGTCAGAAGAATTCAGTCAAAAGCAGTCAGATGACTCAGTCCGAACCTGCAGCTTGGAGAAGTATTTGAGCCAGAATAGCTAGTGAGTAGAATCAGCCAGCCAGAAGTCAGTCAAAGTGAGTTAGTCAGCAGTAAGTCTCAGAAGTTGAAACGTTACTGTACAAAGGCTGAAGCCTTCAAGGTCTGAGCCAGCATCTTGAAGATTAGATTGTACAGAGACTAAAACCCTCTAAGGACCAGGGATTGAATTAGCCAAAGAATGAACTGTCTTTTGACCTGAATCAAAAGCTACATACAATAAATGATTAACTAAATCTTAAGAAAAAAAAACAAAGCAAAACAAATAAACAAAAACATGAAGGCTAGTAATGAGTTATGAGTAGGAGATGAAGAGTCTCAACTGTGTATGCACATTTAGCCCAGTAGAGAAACTTCATATTGGCTTTGCATTAGGGTAGAATTAGAAAAGTGGAGCCTGACCATCCCTGCTTGATTCAATAAATAGAAATGTTAGCCAGAAGTAGGCATTGAACTAGAGGCCTGGAATGCACAGGAAAAATCAGTCTCAATTACTTTCCTCAAGAGGCTTACAATGCTATACAGGAAAGTGATATGCATAAAACTAGCCAGCTGCTGTGTATGTATGTGTGCATGTGTGCACAAGTATGGACGCTGTAAGTCAACCTCAGGCATCATCCACCCTGTTATATTGAGAGTCTCTAACTGGCCTAGACCTTGTCAAATAGTAGACTATTTTTCTTTTCTAAATTACTTTTAATTGTGTGTATGTGTCTGAACATATATGCAAATGCAGTGCTCACAGAGGCCTGAAGTCGTAGATATTTCTGGAACTGAAGTTACAGACAATAGTGAGCTACTTGATATGAGTGCTGAGAACCTACCTCAGATTTCTGCAAAAGTGTTACGTACACTTATCCACTGAGACATCTCTCTGGTCCTTACTTAAAAATTTCTAAAGGGGTAGATTGTGAATCCTCATGAAAACATCAAGTACTGTCTGGGAGGTGCTAGTTATGATAGTACGATGTAATACATGTATCACTAAGAACAGGTGTATCAACATCACACCATATGCACTAAGTACACATGTATCACCATCACACCGCATACCATAAGTAAATACATATTTAATCTGTCATTTAAAAATTCTAGAGCAATAAATCTAAAACAAAAAGTCTAGCGTCCAATAAGTTTGAAAACACTGCATGTTCTTGCTCTTCCTGGGGAGCCACAGACTATATTTGTCTAGACAAGGCTCTAAGAACTCCTTCAGGAGAAACACTATTTCAGCCCCTGGTACTTGATCACATCCCAAGTGATTTAACTCTAGAACTGTTTCCCAAATGTTGAAATCTAGTAACAGAGGTAGAAATGGTGTTTTGTGAGATTCTGACCAGTGTTATCATCATAGCTTGCCATGCATTCCCTCTGCTGGACTCTAGAGAGCAGCCCTTTCTTTCAAATGCAGTAACAGAGAAACTAGATTCCCAAGGTTTGGTGGCTAACTGCCAGAAAATATTCTGCTGCAGTAAATATTCATACTGACAGAAACAGCTGGTGTCAAATACAATTTGGAAGAAAAGCAAGGATGATGGCAAATGCAGCAAAGGTAACTGGGTCGCCAGCCTGGGAGTTCAGCTCCAGATGTTGTCAATTACCTTCTTCTCAAAGTTTTTCTTATCAGTTGTTTATTCATCTGAACAAACTTCCATGGCTTTCTGTTTGTTCTCTTGACCCCAGGAGCTTTAGTGATGGCACCAAACTTGTGTCTTAGTGATTTTGAAGTGTCCTTGGTAACGAAACCCCCAAATCTAGTTAATTCCATCATGTTCCTAAAATATCTTCCCCCTGATACCTAAAGCCTCAGAAGCAAAGATTCAAATTATGACTCGCATGATGTATTCCATGGCATGATCTCAGCACGCACCTCTTATTTATTATTTACCAGTAAAGAAGCTTGATCTTTATTGCTTCTTGTGATCAGCCTACTTTCTGTGACTTGAATGTCCCTTTCCCCGGCTGTCAAAATGTAAATCAGCTCTAGGTACATCTTCTCTTAGTGACTTTTCCGAATACTTCCAATTGAAGTTATTTCCAGTCACAACTTTGTTTTTTTAAAAATTTAAATAGACACAAAATTGTGAGTATACACACACACACACACACACACACACATATATGGTATTATATGATATTTCAACATATGTACGTACTGCATGCTATTCAACTCAAATATTTACCATTTCTTTATGGCAAAAACTTTCTGCGTTGTTTGGACTTTTAAAAACTCACAATGTTAGCTATAGAAGCTCACCTGTGTCACAACATACTAGAACTTCTTATTTCTATCTAATTGTAACTAGTATCCATAGACCAACATATACCCACAGTTGTCTTCCACCTATTCTCCTCAGCCTCTGGTCATCACTATTATATTTTCATATTCTTTAAGAACATCTGCTTTAGATGGTAAATAGGGATTTTTTTTTGCTTTTTACACAGTCTGTATTGCAGTTTACACTGGGGTTGACTGACTTTATATGAATCAGTGTTTCTCCCTGGGTGTCAGTACCTTGAAGTTAGAATGTTTTGCTAACCTCTTTAACCCTCTAATCAATCAATCCATCAACAAATATTTGAGTGCCTACTCTGAGCCAGGCACTAAAGCTTACACACAGTAGGGGCTCTAGTGATGTTTATAGAATCAGCATTGCTCCTAGAAGTGGAAGTTGGTTCTCTGATGTAAATCCTCAGGAGGTGATTCATGTCAACATTAGCATGACTGATGAGACTGTAGGCTAAGTATTGTTATGATCACTCTAGCTGTGACTTTATGTGAGAAATCCTGGATTGCCAGCAGATACTCAAGACAAATCAACAAGTTTGGGAATGCTTGTCATCTCTGAGTGAAGCAAAGACATGCAGGACATTTGTAATGATTTTTCAAAGTCTCTGGCTTAAGGCAACCTGGATGTCTCCAACAGGAAGGCTCTGGTCTTACTTCTATATTGTATTGGTATTATCTACATATTGACACTTCTTTTCTAATACAGTGGAAAGCCCAAGATCTGTTGTGTGAAGGGGTTAAAGACAATTAGAAATGAACACAACACTCAGAATGGGAATTTATCTGGAAATCTCAGGTTGTATGCTCTCTTCTCTCTCAATGATTGAACTTCAGAGTTCAGATAGTAGACTGTAAAAGCTGGACAATCAGTCTCATGACCTGGAAGTAGCTTCATTATATGAATGCTGTTTGCAGCTGCCTTTTGATGTCTTCTGACAACTTCAGGAACTAAGGAGCTTTGGGTTGGCCTAGTCGGGGAATAAGGAGTAATTATCTTTTTCTTTTTCTTTCTGTCTCTATTCAGTATACTCACCAAAGAGCAAGTTAACAACTTCAAAGAACACCTTGGCAATGGCAAACAGTGACTCTAATGCAAACTCTGACATCTCTTGAACACATTCTAACTAAAACAAAAGGTTCAGGCCCAGAAGGGGGTCCTTCAAAGCCTAGTGAATGAATGCTTCCCTAGCAGATAGCAAAATCCAAAGAGGGGGCAGGGGGTGAAGAGTTGGGGATGAAACGATTTATTTGGAATTTGATTGTTCACACTAAGCCTGGTAACCCCTATGGTCTTGAGCTTGCTTTGAAAACACAGATGGGCTAAAAAGGTCAGGATCGGATGGGAACTTTCACACTAGGACATTTGCTCAGCTCTTCAGAGAAGTGCTGAAGTCAGTGGGAGAGTCCTCAGCACCTCTGTGATTACAATCATGGGCAAGCCTAGGCACTACAGTAGTGCAGTACAAAAAGATGCCCATGACAAACTTTTGGGACAAAATATAGCTAAGAGACTTCTATTTGTTCAGGGACAATCTTTCTTTCTAAAAAGATTTCCAAACTCAATTGTTTATATTTGATTTGTTTAGACCCGAGGAACACAAAGCTATTCAGGCCCATAAGAGCATACCCCAAGGTCATGGGCTATACAGAAGAAATCAAAGTGACCTGGGAAATATCAGAATGTATTAGGTTACTGAATTCTTTATGAGGAGTGTTCACCCAAGGTTTTTATACAGAAAGAGGCTTATGTTTCTTCTGAGAGGAGTGGAGAGAAGCAAATAGTAACAACCTACTTTCATATCTCTGTGTTTTTATCTTCTGAAATCAAAATAGCGTAGAATGGTGTTGAATTTGGAGGCTTGAATAAACTTTCTCAGTTATACTTCTCATTTTACAGATAGGACAATACATTCTACTGACATACGACAGTGACAATTAAGGAGTGGAATAATGAAATATAGATCTTAAGTCATCTCATTTTTGTTTTGGAGTCTCTTTGATACATCTGTGTATAGACCATGTGTGAAAAGCCACCTTAGGATTTAAATATCCCACCGGTATAGTTGGGGTTTGTGTTGGTCACACCTCCAGAAGAATCCTGGGACTGAATTATTTTAACAACTGCCCTCCTTGTCTAGCCTTTTCTTTCCCAGGCTTTCAGCAAATACTGAAAGGTGGTTCAGACTTGTCACCGACACTGGATTTCTCCTCAGCTTACTGAGAAGTTCAGTTCTTCCTCGTTAATCCGAGAGCTTAAATACCACCACTGTCATCATCTTGGCTCAGGGTCGCTTCTCTTCTTTGCATGCATAGTACAGACTAGATGGAGCACAATGGAGCGTGTGCCCTGTCATCTTCAGGTCATCAGGATTGTTTGATTTTTAACATTATTAAAAATTTCTCTGAATATTAGTTTTCCCTCATTTCATCTTGTGATGTTATTTTAATGCTGGACTTTAGACATTCAAAAAAAGTAAATAAATAAAGAGTAATTATCCAACAAATTATAGAACTTTTAGCTGTTGCCAGGAACATGTTAAAAATCCAACCCCTTGAAAAATATAAGCAACACTCCTTTGTTTATAAAACTAGAACAAAATAAAAGAAAATAGAATTATATAATATGAGGTCTAAGAATAAGTTCCAAAAATAAAGTACATCAAATATAGATCAATAGAAAACAAACAAGCTTTCATCAAGGGAATGCCTGTGTCCCTGTGGATATTGTTTAACTAAAAATAAATACTTCAGAAGAAGAAAACAAATCATATAGAAACCACAGTGAGCCATTAAAATCTCCATCAGGCCATATTATATTGTGACCTGACTTATTTAATAAAACACATTTGTGACAGCTGCATGGAACTCAAAATAATTAGTATCACGAAGCATTTTCTGTCTTTCAGGTTCCTTACAAATTTTATACGATTTCCTCATTTGGATAATTCTAAAGCATATTTGATGTTTTCCCCATATCTCATAGAGGAAAGCTGAGGTTCTCATTGGAAGGCTGAATGGCCTGCTTAACTACACACAGCAAGTAGGAACAGAGATTGAAGTACTTTTGCTTGGGACAACAGCTCTTTCAAAGCACAAGTCAGGGAAATTGCAAGTAATTTACATAGTGATTTCTATGATGACAAAAGTCATAAAAAAGCAAAGAGCTTTTATTTGTTTGTTTATGGGCTCACTTTGTGGCCCACTCTGGCCTCAGACTTCTGCTGCCTCAGGCTCCTAAGTGCTGAGTTTATGGATGTGAGCCATGATGCTGGAGAGCAAAAGAGTATTTATTTTATAGCGGCAAGCGAATCAGTGTTCTGTCTTGTCAGTCCATATAAAAACAGTTCATAACTGAGCCTTTAGGAACTACAACTTGGAATGGAGCACTGGTGAAGTTCATTTCAGGACTGAATTAGAGAAAGCAACGTCCACAGCACGTGAGTAATGGCTTTCCAGATCATGCCACTTTGCTGAAGCAGTCGAGTTGCCAGGTTTCAACACCCAGTGAGATCTGTACTGTGCACATCTGGCTGAACTTTCATCTCATGTTTGTTTGCTACCTAGATTTCAGCAACAAGAACAGATAATACAAAAACTTTTCAGGAGCTCAGCTGTACACGGAGTAACAGGAAAGAGGTTGACATCAATATTTAATGTATCTTTATTGATTTTTTTAAAACTGGAGAATGCTATCATAAGCACTTTCGAACCACATGTGGTCACATGGAGTGTTTCCACAGAACAGCTCAGGCTCCAATAAACACCTCTTTGAAGATTGTTTGGATACAGCAAAAGAGGGTGCAGAAAAGCAAACTTCAACACTAGCATGGCTGTCACCAGGAAAAGACAGAACCAGTTTCCTCAGAGGTAACAGTGGCCATAGCTCCTAAAAGCCCTTAAGCAGAAAAGGAGAAGTAAGGATTGGGTCAGGGAGCACCCACCCCTACATGCAGATGCGTATCCTAGACAATTTATTCTTACAGAATCAAGTAACTATACATAGAGATGGTTAAAGCCTTGGAAACTTGTGACACATTTAGGTCAGATCTGAGGTTTGTTTTTAATTAATTAAGTCATTCATTCACTAGTGGTAGGGTGTCACCCAGGTTAGTCTGGAACTCACTATGTAGCCCAGACTAGCCCTGAACTCATGGCAGTCTTCCTGTCTCAACCTCTGAGTGCTAGGAATAAAAATGTGAGCTACCATACCATAAGGTCAAATGTGGTCGTCCTTCCTTCCTCCTCCCTCCCTCACTCTCTTCTTTCCTTCTCTCTCTCCCTCCCTCTACTCTCTCTCCTTCCTTCCTTTCTTCCTTCCTTCCTTCCTTCCTTCCTTTCTTCCTTCCTTCCTTCCTTCCTTCCTTCCTTCCTTCCTTCCTTCCTTCCTTCCTTCCTTCTTTTCTTTCTCTCTCTCTCTCTCTTTCTCTCTCTCTCTCTCTCTTTCTTTCTTTCTTAGACATGGTAATATTATATAACCCAGGCTGGCCTTGAACTTGTAAGTTCAAGTGTCAAGAATTACATTGACTCTTTTACCACTATCTCTTGAGTTCTGGGATTATAGGAATGTACCACATTCAGTTTATGTGGTGCTGGGAATGAAACCCAGTGCTTTGTGTATACTAGGCAAGAACTCTGTGAACTGAGCTACATCCCCAGCCCAGATGTGCTCTTTAATTACTCCCTAAGAGTGTAGATGGTTGACCTTCCTTTTCCAGTCCAACTCATTTAAGTGTTCCAAGTGCCATAGTCTTGCTGCTGGGGTGGGGCAGAATCTAGTGGACTTCGTGATCAGAAGTCAGAGCATCTGGGCATGGTCCGTACTGGTAGGCTAGTAGGTCTTCCTGGAGTGACACAGTGACATAGCCCGTGGGTAGAGTCTAACCATCCACTGACAACTTCTGTTGCTTCTTGTCCATACCTGACACTGGCTAATAATACACACACATCTGCATACACTTTGCTTCTGCTCCTATTCTTCTCTTTTAGCTGAAACTACCAGAGTCTCACCCAAGTGGAATCCTGTCATTTAACCTTTTCAGTCATTTTCAATTTCTTTGAAAACTGTGACCTTCTTCATCTTATGTTCTTTCTTTCTTTATTTATTTTTGTTTCTCTAAGTTTGTATTAACCAGAATTTTTGGATTTTTCATGACTATTCCAGTTTCAAGGTTCCGGCTTCGTTATTAGTCTGTGTGAGTCTCTCTAGACAAAGATTATTAAGAAGAGATCATCATCAGGTAGATTATATTTGCTGATGTTTAGTCTTCCTCTTTAGAATGACTATATAATAACTCTTGCGATTCCAAGAACTGACACTAAACTCACCAACACCAGAGGCCTTCAAACAAATGCAAGTGTTTCCCACATTGAATGTGAAACTTATCTTAAAGGATATTAAAATCTTTTTCCATGCTTTTCTTTCAAGATTTTTCTTTTTGGAGACCCACTAAGAGTGATTGCCTTGAGTACTCAGGAATTGTTAGGTTAGTAGAGAAGAAAGGCAGAGATACAAAAGAAGATTCTGGTGTAGCTGTAACACCTATTTGCACAACTGCTTTCAGGGAAGGAGTTATAGGCTACCTACCTGTTCCTTTCTGCTAAGGACTCTACTTTCTTAATTAGTTGCACCCATGAGATGAAATAGAGACTAATAGTTGTTGAATTCTTTGTATAACTCGAGCGTCTTATTAGGCACTTCACAGTTATTTTATTCTGTGCTCCCTAAAATTCAGAGCCATGATGTGAGAAAAGTAAAACTTGAAAATGAATAGTTGACATATATCCTTAAAAACGGCAGAGTTGGATATGTAATCCATGTCCAACTCCTGAGCTGAGGCACTTGTTCAGCTCTTCTTCCTTTTCATAGGTAAGATGAACAGAGTGAAGTAGAGGCTGCAAAAATGAGCACTCTTCAGAGAAACAAATATGGCCATCAGCCCTTAAACTAGTCCTCCTCTGTTCTTTTTTTCTTCATAGTTGGTCCCATAGTAGGTGCCAGAAGAAAACAGCATGTCAGACTCACAGCTGAATTCGCCAGGGTCATGGCTAGCCTGAGACTGCCAGACTTCACATAATATGATCCAAGGAAGTTACAGCCCAAATGGGGAGGAACACAGGCATCATTACTGTCCTTTGGTGATTATCAATCTAGTAGGAAATAGACATTCACCAATCCATTGTGAAAAATAGCTACAGAATTTCTACTAATCAAAGAGCTGCACTGAAGGTGTATTAATCACCTTTCTGTCACTGTGATAAAACACCATGGTCAAAAGCAACTAATGGAAGAGTCTATTTGGGCATATGGTTCCAGACAGATAAAAAATCCGTGACAGCAGGAAGGCATGGAAGCAAGCAGCTGGCATGACAACAGGAATGGGAAGCTGGGAGCTCACACATTGAACTGCTAGCATGAAGCAGAGAGAGAACCAAAAGTGGCATGAGATTTTTGACTTCCAAAGCTCTCCTCAGTGACATACCTCCTCCATGAAAGCCATTCCTCCTAAACCTCCCGAATCAGCTCTATCAACTGGGTACCAAGTATTCAAAGGCCTCAGACTATGAGGGACATTCTCATTCAAACTACTACTGAGAGTAACCACACATGGAGGAATCTGACCAAGGCTGAGTATCTATAAGGAAGTGACGAGGCAACAGAGACCTAAGAGGGTGTTAGCCAAGCAAAGGATCAGGGAGAAGTGTTGAGGCCGAGAGACAGAGCATCATGTGCAAATGACTGGGGAGGAATGTCTTGTAAAACTCATGCATTTAAGAAGACCTAGAACAGTGGTTAGGTTCTAGTCTGGCATGTGTGGGTCCATAGATTTGATTCATAGGACTATGAAAATGTGTCAATAAAATGTAAATATCATATCTTTTATTTTTTAAACAAAAACCTTTAAACTTTACTATAATAGTCCTCTCTTGTCCTCAGATAGTCCTTTATTGTTTTCAGAGATCTATGGTAACACTGTGAGGGGTACCTGAGACAGCAAATATTACCAAATCCTGTGTTTTTTCCTATACGCACACACCCCTATAACAGCACATATTAAGACAGTAAAAAATAAATAGTAACCAGTAATATAGTAACATTATAACATTTACTGTAACGCAATTGGCAGGTTTACTGCTTTTGTATCTATTAGGCAACAGAAGGCTTACCTGCACACACCACTGAATACCACAGCAGTCAATCTCGTAACGTAGATGGGTAGGGAGTAAGTGAGTGACTAATTTGAAGGCAGCACAAAGAGTATACATATGACAGACAAAGGGATCCTTCTCATCCTAAGCAGGATGATATGAGATTTTTATCAGGCTACACAGAATGGTGTGCAATTTAAAGTTTATGAATTGCTTATGTCTAACATTTTCTGTGTAATATTTTCAGAGAGTTGACAACAGATAACAAAGATTGTGAAAATGAAACCACAGATAAGATAGGAGAATCTCCAAAGTTGACAAGTCAGGGCTGTTCCAGCTGAAGCTAAAGTGAGGTCTTTGGCCTATATCTTCTTTGCTCACCCTGCCTAGCATTACTCTAGACTTTGTGATAAGCCCTTAGAACATATTTTATATGTTTTATATGTGCGACAGAGGATCAAACCCAGGATCTGACACATGCTAAGCAAGTGGTATATTACTGCCTTATATCCCTGGACCATACTTTAAATATGCCGACAGAGGATAATATGGGGTTTGTGAGTCAGAACAGGGTTCAAATCTTAGCCTATAAAGTACATGATGTTGAAAAGTTTAAATAATTTCAATATTATAATTTTTAAAGGAGGAATAATAATATCTATACACAACATAGTTTTGAGCATTAGATTAAATTACATATTTGCTAAAATTCAATTCAGTTCCCAGCTAAGACTATGCCTTTGATAAATTTTATTCTCTTCCATTTTCCAGCACATCTTCTAGTCTTTGTCCTAACTCCTTGCTTTTGTCCATCATCTCAGACAGGGTTTTCAGTCACAAAAAAAGAAACAAACTGTTTATGATATTCAGAAAGTAACTCAAGAAGTTTGGGGTTAAGTAAAAAGATCAGATAGTACTATAGAACCAAATTTTAGCTTATATATCCAGGAGTATTGGCTATAAGATAACTGTTGAAAATGACCAAGTAAGAATATTATTACCATGACTACTGAATAGGGTGGAGATTGCTACTCCTATCCTTGGAAATTGAGCTTCTTATTTCTGTCACAATTTCCAGTGATGGTCTTTGCTCCATAACTTGAAGACAGAAGTGTTAGCATGTGATATACAAATAAACTGCTCACAGCAAAGCTTCAAAGGATGCTGGTATTGAAAATAAGAAATTGCTATGTATTTTTTTTTTAAATCAAGACCCACAAGGAGGTGAAATTCCCTAAAACAGAGATTGGATTAATAAAATTTTGTAGAATAGGATGCTGTGATCCCCTGTCCAGATCTATTAGAGATAACTTCTTATTTGATAATCTTTCCCCAGGCCCTGGCAATAATCATTGTGTGAATCTATGAATTTATTGGCTCCTATAATTCATATAATTATAGTCAAACAATATTTGTTTTCTGTTTGGTGTATTTCACTAAGCATAGGCTTTCAAAGTCCAGCTGTGTTTCTGCATGTATCAGTACTTCATTTTTTAAGATTGAATAATATTTCATCAAGTATATGTACTATATGATGCTTAGCTGTTTATCCATCATATGTATTGATTTAAGCTTTTGACTATTGTGAACAATGCTATTATGAACATTCAAGTAGAAATCTTTAATAGGGACTGATTTCAATTCTACACACTTTCGTGTTATTAACCTAGTGATTGCCTTTGAGATTCTGATTAACATGCTAATTTA
The DNA here is from genome assembly GCA_026225945.1 of Cricetomys ansorgei. Classification (NCBI taxonomy): domain Eukaryota; kingdom Metazoa; phylum Chordata; class Mammalia; order Rodentia; family Nesomyidae; genus Cricetomys; species Cricetomys ansorgei. The sequence continues at coordinate 1,691,331 of JAMJFZ010003018.1, read as the reverse complement.
TAAATCTTGTTTGGATAACCATCCACATAACTTTAGTACTATTCAAAACATTTATTGTATATAACTTCATCTCCCTATCTTTTGAGCTATTATACAGATCACATCTTTATATATATATATATATATATATATACATATATATATATATATATATAAATGTCATAAAGTATTTTTTTACTTATTGCCTTATGTAATTACTCTTTACATCATATAAAATAAAAGGATACTATAATATCTGGCATAACAAAATATACATGCATAGCATACACACTAACTATACAGTTACTTAGTCGGTGCTCCTTATTTCTTATGTTCTTTGTTTATGTCCTAATCATTGTGGTGCTGGGGATAAAACCTAAGGCCTTGTGCTTGCTTCACCAGTTCTCTGTCACTGAGCTACAACCCAGTCATCCGGTCTCTTCACATGACTTGAAGTTGCTGTCTAGAGTTCTTTAAATCCAATCTAAAGTAATAGATTTACTAGAATATTAGTCTTTAATGCTTCTCATAGGGCAGGTCTGAGAGCAGAAATCAGTTTTTGCTTACCTAGAAAAGTTTTAATCTATTCTTAATCCTTGAAGGACAATTTTGCTAAATATAGTTTTTGTTGTTGCTGTGGTTATTGCTGATAGGCCATCTCCTTTTCCTTTGGAGACGGCACACAGGGTCTCACACCTACTAAGCGAATTCTCTAACAGTGAGCTTCAGCTCAAGGCCATTAGGTCTTAGTTCCCAGAATTTTAGACATTCTGTGTCCATGTCTCCTGGTGTCCTTGGCTCATGATAAACGATCAACAATTAAAGTCATTCAGAATCCCTGGGGTGGTGAGTTGCTTCTCTGTTTTCAAAGAATTTTTCCTTGTCTTTGTGTATTAACAATTTGATTATGATGTTTTTAGTTATAGATATTTTTTGTGTGTGTGTTTGGCTCCCCTAGAGTTTGTTGAAGTTCTTGGATTATACATTATTTTAAATTAAATATGGGACTATTTTGAATATTATTTCTTAGTTTGTTATTTCTCCTTTCTTTTCCTTGCCTCCCCTGTTGGGACCTCCATTGTGGACATACTATGATGTTCAGGTTTACTTAAGTGTCTGAGTCACACTCTCTTTTAATAAATTATATTTCCTGTTCCTCAGATTAGATCATCTCGATTGAGCTATGTTCAGTTTCATTCCTGCTTCCTTCTGTCTTTTCAAATCCGTTGAGCCTCTTCATAGAAATTTTTATTTTAGTCATTGTGTTTTACCATTCTCAAATTTCTACATAATAACGTTATAGTACTTTCTTTGACTTCATTAATAGGACACATTTGAAGAGACATCATTTTCATACTTTCTTTTAGGTTTTTAGCTACATGTTGAATTGACTTAAGGGAGCTAACATAACTGGCTGGCAAGTTGAATGTCTTGACTTTCTAAGAGTCAACTCCAATTCTCTGATTTTTTTTTTCATTTTTTTTGAGACAAGGTTTCTCTGTTGTAACTCTGGCTGTCCTGAAACTCACTCTATAGACCAGGCTGGCCTCTAACTAACTCACAGAGATCTGCCTACCTCTGCTTCCCGAGTGCTAGGATTAAAGGCATGAACAACCACTGCCTGGCAATTCTGTTTTTATCCATATGTGGGATGCACTTCCTTGTTTGCGTCTTTTAGATATTTTATGGAAAATGACATTTTAAAGTAAAGAGATGTGATGACTCTTAATATCTAGTTTCTCCATCTATGCACAGTTTGAGGTTGTTTAATGAATTTTATGGTCCGAATCCCTAAGTTTTGTCCTCATTGAATGTTTAGTATAGTTTGTGTTAATGTGTGTTTAATGTATTCATTGTCTAAAGATTCTTCATTGCTTTCCTTAACTTGGAAATAGTAAATCTTGTTTTGTTGAGAGGTTTTGTTTATGTGCTGTATCATAATTTTTTAACACTCATACATGGAATTTACAAATCTATCTTATCTTTTAATTCTTGATTGTGAAGAACCTTGTTTGTTTGGAGTAATAATTCTCAACCTTTGGGTTGAGACCCCTTTGGGAGTCAAATGACCCTGTCACAGGGGTCACCTAAGACCATCTGCATATCAGATGTTTACATTACAATTCATAACAGTAGCAAAATTACAGTTATGAAGTAGCAATGAAAATAACTTTATGGTTGGAGTCACTACAACATGAGGAACTGCATTAAAGAGTCACAATGTTAGGAAGATTGGGAACACATGTTCGGAGTTAGAATTTAGAACATTCTGAAGTTATGGCTGAGAAAATATATAACCAGGCACATGAGAAAAGTCTTCTTGATTTCAAAACTTTTCAAAGACACTACTGGAAATTTTATTTCTAAAGTTATCTTTATGATCTAAGTCATTTTACTTGGCTCACCACTTGTCCTTTATTTTCTGTGAGTTACTTTCATATTTTGTGGCACTGTAAGCAACCAGAAGGTAGACTGGTCACTTAAATCTGTGCTTTTCACAGGGCTAGGAGAGCATGCGACCCAAAATATATTCCAGGAGGAATTGTTCGAGTTGAATTTTATTGATTCAAATTGTCTGAAAAAAATAATGTCAGAGTAGCATTTACGAGAACAATCTTGCCACAGATAACAAGTACATAATCTGAGGAACTATTGATATCTACTATGTGAAAGCACTGATGTGGGACTAAAAATATACAGTAATTGTAAAGAAGAGACAGCCTCAGAGAAATATAATAATGTAACTTAGCCCTTCATCTGGCAGCAGGACTAGTCAGCTATATAAGGAACCTAAGTCCCAGGCAGATTAAAACCATAGTCTTTCTGTATTGAAAAATAAAAACAATGCTCAGGGAACTTTTTATTCATTCTGTAGAGAAGTAGAGAGTAAACACTTTATGCTTTTAGGTCACATATAGTCTCTGTTGTATAGCTCAGTGTGTGCATTTATAAACCCCTTAGAAATAGTTTTTAAAATATCATCATCTCATGGATTCTATAAAAATCATGCTATGGATTAGATTTGGTCCAGTGCACTTAACCTGATAATTCCTTAATTAGAGTTCAGAGCTTGAACTGTCTGGAATAACTGAAAAGCCTGAGAGGAATTGAAGAAATAAGCCAGAGAAGAGTAACCAAAATCTGTAACTGAGTGGAAGTACACATTTGCAGGGGAGCCTCTAGATAATCCAATAAACTTAGAGTAGTCAGAGATGATTAACTATATCCCACTGCAAAATGCCAGGAATCTTCCATTTGAGTTTACCCAAATAAATTATCTGTGAAAATAAGAAAGATAATGTTTTTTAAGAAAGAATCATGGAACTCATAGCATATATAATATATCAACAAATTATTAATTCTGACTCAGACAAATTGGAAATACGAAGTAAGAACATTTTATTAGTACTCATAAGAGAAGTCAAGCTATATAGAAGACCTGTGCCCTACCTAGATGTTTCTATTAAGGTATAAAGCTTTGAGAGCAACTATTTTAACTGAATTTAAGAGCCTAAAGGGAAATATCGCCATAGTATGTATAAATAAACACATATATAAATAACCTAGGTAGAAAAACAAACCTGTAATAACCAACTGAAAATTCCCTTTTCTACTGATCAAACTTGTTCTTTGACAATTTCATCTGTGTATTTAATGTGCTCTGTTTACTCTCAACCCCATGCTCTTTTATCTTTAACCATTTTAACCCATCTATCCCCTCTATAGATCCCTTCCCTACAATTATGCCTTTTGTTTTATTTTGTGTCTCTCTGATTTTTAACCAAGACAATATGTGTGGCAACAAGTTTGGAGCTGTCCATTGGAGCCTACTGGGATTGTCTTTTGGTACACAGCTAAAGTTAATGACTGTCATTTCTCCAGTATCCTCCTGTTGACTAAAGTTCATCCCGGAGGAGAAGGACTCCACAAGTGCCTCCTTGATACATCATTAGCTATTGATAGGTCCAGCCCCTGCAGGCCCAGTGTAAGTAGCCACAGCTGCTGCAAGATCATGTTTGCAATGGCTGTCCCAAGCAAGTCCTGAACATAGCATTTCAAATCTCTCCTCCCTATCTTCTGTCTCCAACATTCTTTCAGTTCTCTCTTCTATAATATTTAGAAAATATAATTTCTGGATAGGTATGGTGGCATGTGCCTGTAATCTTAGCACTAGAGAGGCAGAGGAAGAAAAATTACCAAAATTTTGGGACCAATCCTGTACACAAAGCATAATTCAAGCTAGCCAGGGCTGCATAGTAAGACCCGCTAAAAAAGAAATATAAAAAAAAAGAAAAACTGAAAAAAGAGAAATACAATTTCTGATATAAAAATTTCATTGAGTAGCATTAATGAAAGGCTAGCAGTAACATTAATGAAAGGCTAGCAGTAACAGACAAAGAGAATCAAACTCAGATATGTAAATAGAACCTGCTGTATACATAGGCACCAAGGGCATGAAATATATAGTACAGATGTAGTGGAATATTTGAACCTATCTGTAGATATGTAAAGTTGTCTGTACTACCTGTGCAGTGAGTGTGCCTATAACGTTAAGAGATTTGCTTTTTGCAGCTGCTTGGGGAGGGGCACTTCCTAAAGCTTTTGCAGCCTGCTTCTCTCTGTGAGTGCTGTTTTGGTGCCAGTAACTATTTAGGACTTGCTTCCTGAACCTGTTCATAGTTCTTGGCCAAAACAGTGGATGTTCAAAATACCTAGCCCTCTGAAATATTCATGTTAAAGGCATTTGTTTATGATATTGCCTTATCATCTTTGCAGCCTTCTGCAGCTGGAACCCAAGAAACATCTTGGGTTCCTCAACCTTGACTCCAGCCTTTTCAGCACCAAGTCTTCTGGCTGAGGCTGCTGGGTGTGAGGTGCTGTTCATTAATGTAAATAAGGCCTTTGTGTGAGTAGGGTGGAGCTTTTAATCAATAAATCACCTGGATGCCACATTCTCTGGGTCAGGGGCTGGTCCCTCTGCCAGGTGACTCAGCTTTACACCTCAGAGATTGTCTTTTGTTCTTTATTGAATCCATTCAAGATTTTACTTACCTCTCTATATAGGAAAGTTTTGATCCTTGGTTGTGAAAACTATGAGGAGATAGTTCGCCGGCCAAAATAATGGGTTTCTTTGTCCAGTAAGAAGAAAGGAGCCAGTGAACCAAAGACAGGGGTAAAATATACATTCTAAGGAATTATCACTACCCAAGTCAAAGGCAGAAAGTACAGGGCTCACTGTAAGCATCTAGTGGAGTTATAAAACTCAGAATAAAAACTTGTAAAATGTAGGGTTTTGTAGAACTCTGGATTCTAATTGAAGATTTACAACAACCAAAAGGAAAGCTTTGTGAAAGAACTTGTTGTTACTCTCTGGCGAGAAAGTACTGGGCCCTTTGCAGTTCCCTACCAGTGATCATCTGCATCCCAGATCTACCACACCTGAACACAGAACTCCACATTCCAGGTTGGTAGTACAAGAAGGAGGTATGTGGCTCTTATTGCAGAACTGTGGTTGGGGATTTGGATGAGTCTCGCAGCATCCTCAGTGTCCTGTGTTAGAGCTTGCTTTTTTTTTTTTTTTTTTAAAGCTTACACTGGTATATTCAAGCTTAGACTCTGTTCTCATGTACCTTTTGCCAAATGAAATTCCTTATTTGTGAAGCAGCTTGATCCATCAGAAAGACCATAGCCACTGAAGTTAGAATACTTAAATCTTTCCCTCTGCTTACTCTAGGTGCATGATTTTAGGCAAATCAGTGCACGTCTTTGTGTTCTCATCTGTAAACTAAACATAATAATAATTCCTACTTCTGGGCTTGGAACTATTGTTTTGAGGATTTGATGATGCAGACAGGCCCACATGCTGTTCCTTTGCTGATTTGGTTCTCTTCTTCTGGTCAATGTCTCTGAACAATGGGAATAGAGATTGTAGAAGCAGAGAAAGTTTGGTGCCAGGAAGAAGTGCCTTGGAAGTTGTGCCTTCCAAGATACGGCTCATTGTCTAAAGTGCTTGTTACTCAAACATGAGAACCTGAATTTGACTCTCAGGTACCCACATAAAAGCTGGATGCTCATTTGTAATTCCAGTCCAGATTGGGGGAGGCAGAGACAAGAGGCTCCCTGGGGATCACTAGCTTGCCACTGTAGCCAAATAGGCAGGTTCTGGGCCACTGACAAGCATTGTTTTGTACAAGAAGATGGAGAATATTTGATAAAGAGAATCAACATTGACTCCTGGCCTCTACATGTGTGTGCATATGTATGTGTATACACACACACACACACACACACACACACACACACACACACACACACAAAAGTGTGTGTAAACACACATGCATGCACACAGATAAATATAATTAAAAATAAGAGGACCTCTCTTTCTTAAATCCCCAAAAAGAATCTTGAGAAAGTCCACTAGTTTCCCATCCCAATTATATTTGCATTCAGGTCCTAGGAGGATGCTGCACACAGAGAGCCTCCTGCCTAGTATGCAGATGTGTTCAGGGGGAATTCTGCTGTGATAAGTCTTTAAGCACCCTGGACCCACTTTGCATACTGCTTTTTCACATGAAATGTTGTCTGTGAGTGCATGAATTCCTCTCTGGTCATTCTAGGGCATGTTGTGATGTATATTCAGGGAAACAGTGGTTACAGAAGCAAATGAATCAATTATTGAGCATCTGGAACCTTGTACGTAATCATTTCTCTATGTTTTCTGTTTTTATAAACATGATGATGATGATGATGATGATGATGATGATGATGATGATGATTTAATCCCAAGGAGCTCAAAATGATTTAAGAAAAATAAAGGTCTTGGCTAAAATCAAGTGATTCTGCTGAGAGTGAATTTTCTGAGTAAATCTTCATTTGCATAGCAGCGCCTTCTCGCAGCAGGGTCAGCACAGCCTGAGTTTGCTGGTGTCTTCACAAACACAGAAGCCAGCAGCAGACAAGGCAAATAAGGCAGAGGGTGAGTTCTAATGGCATGTATTTTTCTAAGGTTTTTAACGGCTTTAACCCACTAGCTCCCCAAATTAGTTTAAAGATTTTATGCCATCCCTAGCAATAAAAATATACTTAAAGGCAAATGGTTGAGTAAACATTCCCACTGTGGCAATGCTTGCCTGGCTTCTGCAGAATACAAAGATTAAAGCCTCTTTTTTGTCTTCAAAGGCCGACTCCCTTGGGTGAGTCTCTTTCACCTTTGCTGAAGTATAATGACACCTTTAATGTCCATTGCAGCATGACCTAGACACTGTCATTGTGCTTCAACATCAAATAAATGGATGATGTAATAGAAGTATAGTAGCACATCAAAACTGAAATTCTAAAGTCTCAGAAATGTCTGTACCATTCACTACATACCTGCTAAATTACAAGTTCAGAAATCCCATGTTTGTCTGTTGAGTTTTGAAGCATTGCTAGGCCTATCCAAGTCTATCCAAGTCCGCCTGTTTCACTTATAGTTTAGCTGCCACTTCTTGCAGTCTAACCTGTTGACTCCTGTAGTCTTTCTAATTGTTTCCAGATCTGTTTATAGCAGAGTTGTAAGCACCCTATGTGTGTATTGGAAACCAAAGTCAGAACTTCTGCAAGACCAATATGTATGTACCCTTAATCACTGAGACATCTTTTCAGCCACATGAGTGTTTTTCTTAATGGTAACCAGAGCTTGAAGTAAGCCAGGTACCTAAGAACTATTCCAATATTTCAATTATCATGTTTGGCTAGACCTGGCCACATAAAATTCTTTCTCGAAGATTTCTGCCTAAGTATCTGTCTTCTCTTGGAGAACTTATTTTCTCTAAAACTGAACTCAGTAGCATGCATAGTGGTTAAGAGCATAGAGTGTAGAAATGATCTTAGAATTTGAAGCTTACCCATATCCTATAATATCCAGATAAACTAGGGGATATTTCTGAATATATCAATTCTATTGTTAAAGAAGATTTTGTAAGTGTTAAAGCAAATGAGCTAATATTTGTAAAACACGTAGTGTTTGATGGCTAATAAATAACACATGTATTAAATTAATAAAACAAAAATCTTCACCCTTGTTTCCATCCTCACTCTTAGCATCTTTTTCTGACTACCTTCAGTGATGGGAAGCCCCCTGAGTGCTCATCCCAGAAAACTGGATAACTACCCTTGACCTCCCTTTAATCCTCACCTTCAATCACCTGCCATGTGCCGCCTTTTAAACGCATTATATGTCCTCAATATTGCCTCCTACCCCTTGAAACTGTTACATTGCTTCCTCATTTCTGTTTTAACTACCATGGATATAACAATCAACAGGAAAGCAAGGAAATTTTTCCTGTGAAATCTATGATTTAAGAGTAGAAGACAAATATATATGTTAGTGTTCTTTCTAACTGTGATGGATACACAGCTGGCTATTCAGTCCTTTTAGGGACACACAGTGCATAAGAGAAACTGTCACATAACTTGAAACTTAGAAATTGTAATTGTGTACTCAATGTGCAGCTAACCTGAGAATTTTACAAAAAGCATGGAAGTTAGCAGTCACACAAGAAAGTCTTCCTGTGACTGTTGTATGTTAGGAAGAAAGAGAAGACCTGACTACATGGCAAAATAAGTGAGTACAATTCTGGTGGTAGGAAATAGGACTTGCAAACCTGTCATGAGAACTCATTGTTTTTAAGAGAATTGTGTGGTACTTTGTATAGTATGAACAAAGAATTGCATAAGAAACGGGGGCAGCAGAAAGAAGTGAGGGAGGTTAGGGCTTCATGATATTCCTTTGACAAACTAAGGAAGATGCTCTTGAATGTCAAGATACAGTCTCTGCACAAATAGCCCTGGCAGGTGGATAAAGTGTTTGCACTGTCCTTTTTGATAAAATCTGGATTAGCCAATATTACCTTATGCTATTTGCAAAACCATGCTGTCGACTGGAACTTTAAATTGAACTAAGTGCTTATATAACATTTGAAGCTACTAAACCGAGTATATGGAATTCACATTTTAAGCTCTACAGGTTTTGTGAAAATAAAATTGATAGCTTACAAAATAGCTACCTGCAAACTCTCTCCCCCTTATGCACACACATATCTCCATTTCTAACACGGTCAACATCACAAACATCTCTTGCCTGAACTACTACAATTGTTTCTTGATCCTCTCTAATCTTATTCCAAAGGGTATGTTTTGTAATCACAAGATGTGTGTGTGTGTGTGTGTGTGTGTGTGTGTGTGAAAGCTTAGAAAATGTATGGGTAAGGTGTGTGCATATTAAAGCGTAACTTATGTAGGTGCGTGTGAGGTGTGGGGGGGTGGTATATGTGTGTTGAAGCTTTGCTTCTTCCACAGGATGTGAGTGAATGAGTGATTGTGTGTGATTTTATAGAGCTTCCATAAGATTGTGTGTGTGTGTGTGTGTGTGTGTGTGTGTGAAAGAGAGAGAGAGAGAGATGTATGTTGAAGCTTTGCTTCTTCCACAAGATATGTGTGAATGAGTGATTGTGTATGATTTTATAGGGAAAATGTAGTAGATAATGAGTTTAAAGAAGAGAAAGAATTGTACAGAAAGGAAGAAGCTTAAATACAGTGGAGAGAAGAGAAGGAAGTCTGAATAAAGAGAAAAGTCTAGTCCCATCTATAAGAGGTAAGTATGAATTAATGATTTCCCCCTGCTTACTCCACAGCCACCTCTTCCGAATCCTGACCTGCTGGGACTGGACCCTAGCAATCTATGCTTAAGGGATACAACGTGATGTTTCAATAAGATTATATTACTGAAATGATTATTAGGAACAAGCAACTGAATATATGCAATATTTCAAATGTTTGTCATCTTTGTGGCAAGAGTCCTAAAGTTTACTATTTTTGTATCAAAAATCCAGAATAATCTTGAAGATTAAAGTCCCTAATGCTCCCAAGAAGTCACTGCATAATTATACTGGCCTTTTCCTTCCAATTCTGTACTTAGGTATTATTGGCTTTTTTGACCAGCTCTTTAGAGGCATAATAAAGTTGATTACTATAGTTGCAGAGTTGTACACCATCACCACAATCTAATTTTATTTTCATTATCTCCTTAAGAACCCTCATACCCTTTAGCAGTCTCTATTGTTCACCCACCTTCCAGTCTAGGTAATCTAAAACTTCAGGATTTTCATGAAAGTTTCTTTCTCTTAAGCTGACTAATTTCTACTTGCCTTCCAGATCCAACTCCAAATGTCACCTCTTGCAAAAAAATTTCCATGCCTTAGGTGGCCTGTGTCAAGTCTCCCTATTGTAGTTCAGGATGCATTAACATCCTAAACTTACAGCATACATTACAGTCCTAAGTTAATAATTACTGACTTGACTTTCAAATTAGAAGAGATGTGCTTCATTAGACTGTTCCTTTCATGAACATTCTTATTTTGCCTATTGCATAGCATCTTGTTCAGGGCAGAGTTGGAATTCCATCAAGTTCTTGTTGTATAAGTGAATGAATGCTATCGCTATTGAATGGATGAATGGATGGATGAATGAATGAATGAATGAATATGCAGATGAAAGAAGTGACTGGTGAAATGGTTATTCTTATATACTATATGCACTGTCTCCACGCTTGCTCTGACTTGATCATGTCCAAACTGGGACCATCCATCTTAGCAGTGAAAATGCTATTCTGTCAAAAGCTCCCTTCCAAAAGGAGCTCAGGAAATCTTTCACTCTGTACACATTATTTAGTTTCTCCAATTGTCTTGCAAATAAACTAGAACGTGTCCAATTTTGCGTTTCTCCAGATGAAGTGTTTTTCCAGATTTTGCTTTCTCATTTTTCTTCAAATTGAAGTGACACATGTCCTGTGTGGGCACCATGGGAAGAGGGAGGTTTTAGGGACACCCTTCCCTTACGGTGCCCTGGAGACACTTGCTTAAGCATGCCTCAACACAGGTAAAATAACCCGAAACAGTGCCCTTTCAGTGTCAGGGAAACTCAGAGAATGCTTTATGACTTGACCTGACCCTTTGGTACCTGTCTAACCTAGCAAAGTATCCTATTTCATGCACTGCTAACATTTCCTCCTCTACCTCCCTGATCTACTAAATGGCAGTTTTCAAAAAGAATAACAATCCATTCTTCTGTTGGTATTAGGAGGGGAGGAGTTGATGCTGTGGGAAGAGGAAAATGGATGAAATTGCAGGAGAGAAAATTTACGATAAGCAGCATACAAGCTTCCTGGCAGTGAGGTCTATTAGTTGTGGAATTGTAAAATGTTGGAAGCACTTTCCCTTGAGACAGTGGCTGAGGTCTGAGGATAAAAAACAAAATGTAAGTAAGGCTCACAACAAATCCATTTAGATAGCCATTAACCCATTTGGTGCATGAGGCATTTCGATGTCAAATGGATGAATATTCCATAACACCATCAAGAAAGTTGAGCGTAATGCTTAGAACTCAAATGACCCACCTTACCTAGAGTATACACAATCCACCAAAATTCAATTGTATAATAAAACTTCCTGGAAAAGCCCCCAGGATTTTGAAATATTGAAACACCAAAGAGCTGTCTAAGAATGTCAAATCTCACTCAGACTTTGGGCATAGAACATGGAGAACTCAAGCGGGTACTCAATTAGAAACTTCACCCCTATTGGCTGACATTCATACTGCTGGAAGGTGCAATACACATTACTGAAGGAGAAAATAATAAATGTCACTAGGTGGTAAATCCTGAAAGCTATACAACTTGCCTGAAAGATATGTCCAATAGTGCAATAGTCAAATGAATGCTAGGGGAGGAGCAAGCCATGTTTAATTGAATTTAAGGCCCATTCCATGAGATGCAACCTATACCTGATATTGTTTATGAGGCCAAGAACCTGAGACTAGAGGTCATGGGCCAGAGGAAAGCCTGCTACTAGTATTCTGCTAAGTGAAAACAGCAATTAAATGACTCCTAATGACTTATTGCTGGATCCATAGGCCAGTGCCTCACTCAGCTTCCAGGAGAGAAGCTTGTTGTAGTAGATGGTAATTAACCCAGCGACCCAGAAGTGATATTGGTGCAGAGAGTGAGACTTTGGAGTACTCAGCCTTGAGTGGGCTTTATTGCACAACTCCACTCAAGACTCAGGGATCTATGCAGAAAAGAGGCCAGAAATATTTTAAGAGCAAGAGGTTGTGGGTTGCTTCAAGAAAACAGCATCTTCCAGACATAGCAGGGCAGATGTACATGAACTTGGAGACTGTGACACCATACCTAAAACCTGATAAGCTCAAGGCATAGAAAATCCCAGCACAGAGAAGGGGGAGTAGGCTCAAAGAACCACCCCTATCCAAGAAGCTGTGTGCCAATGACATCTGATAGAAGAAGGAAAATCATTTTTCTTCTGCGGAGTGACATTGGGCTCACCGACCACACTCTAGGGCAGGAAACATGTTTAGGAGAAGTTGGCCAACAGAAACATGACTCTAGAGTTTTAAGTATTTTTTCTTTGTTTTTAAGAGAAAGGAAAAACGTGAAGTTGACTGAGTGGGTAGAATCTGGAGGAGTTGAGGGATGGGAAATAATATGATAAAAATATACCGTATGAAATTCTCAAAGAATTAAAAAAAAAGAATATCAAGTCTACTGCTTGTCATTTCTTAGATGGGTAAACTGAGTCCTAGGAAAAGGAAGAGACTTATTCAATGGAAAGAATACAAATGTAGAACCGGACCCTGAGCCTCGTACTCTAATCTCCTTTCTTCTACATGTAGACTTAGTAAACCAAACCCTGCCCATGAGGATTTTCTCTATTTGTTAGATATATATTAGTTAAAGCTATTCTGCAAAACAAACTTAAAGCAGGAAAAGAACTACCCTCTCTGAGATTTTTTTTTCGTTAGATTCCAAATAATGCTCCTATTATTTCAAGGCTCTGTTTACAATTGCTGGGTATTTTTTAGAAACTCAATCTTGTTTTGTATTATTTCATTCTTGATTGCATTCTGCTTTTCTCTCTCTAGGAACCACATCTTAACTGCCATCATTTTGTGAGCTTCCCTGCTGCTCTAAGACTGTCATTTCATTAGCTCAGTGATGCACTTAAGAAAGAGTAACTCTCTGTTTCGTTCACTTTGAGAACTGAAGTACTTCTGGCAGACGGAATGTTTGCAGCAAGAGAAGCAGCTTTGATGCCAGATGGAAAGTGAAACAACGTGAGACTTTTTGCTTGTATTTCTTTAAGCAGAGTGTTCCAGACCTTCTGGTCCCTTGAGGGATTCAGTGAAGGTGTTCATCTATACAATCAAAGTCTGCTTTGCTATTGCTTTGCTTACGGTGACACCTGGGAAAATGGCTTTCCATTGATCATTTGTCAAGGGAAGAGGAGAAAGAAAGGATACAAACGTTTATTTAACATCCACTGTGTGCCAGACACTATCCTAGTAGACTTTTTTCATCAAATTAAGTCAGCTTAACAATGATAAATCCTTCACTGCTTGGGAAAGCTTTTTAACTAGGATGTATGATTCCCTAAAATCAATTGGATGTTCCAATTCCTGGATCCTACCCAGACAAGTTAAGAAGTTAATTAAAGATGAGCAAGGGAGGTAAGATGAAAATTGACTAGGAATGAAAACACTAACCCAGAGACTATCACTGAACAAAATGAATATAAGGGGCTATAAATTAATGATTGCTTCCTGAAAAAACATTGCACACTTTCCAACAATATAGCATAGCAGAATTGCTCTGGGGAAAATACCCTGTTTCAAGCCACATCTCTGTCACCTACAGACTAGCAGATAAACACCAGGGCTCCTCTTCTCTCTGGGACTCGGTTTTCCTACATGAACATAAGCTGTGCTTTGTTTAGCCCTTTGATGAGTAAATAGAAGAGACGATAGCGTTTTAATGGACAAATATCTGTGAAGATAGCAGTAGCTTGAGACTCCAACTCTAAACTTCAATCAAAGCCTATTTTTATTATTGTTTGTCAGCAGACAATAGGCAGGATAGTTTTTAGATAGAAAACATGCCAGTTGAAGAATGATTATTTTGTCACAGAAATTTCAAAGCATTTAATTAATTGAGGTATACATTTTGTTCTGAATCTTGTGAGTCTATGAGTTTAGAAATCTGATTGCTGAGCCCTAGTCTGAAAAAAATTTTAAGAAGTACCCTTTCCTTGCCACTATGTATTTTATCAAAGTATTTCCTTAAACAATATTGTTTGGTTAGTTTTCCTTAGAGAAAGAAGAAAAAGGAAGCAATATCCTTGTTCTCCTGATGACAGATCAAATGGTTTGGAGGAAATTACAACTGTCTTAAGTAGATAAACACAATAAATTCAACCATCGCTACAATTTGGGGAAAAAAAAATAATGGTTTCACCAGACAGCTCACCTCTGGGTGAGGGTATGGATTGCGAGGTATGAAGTCACTAGATGTGTGTGTGTGTGTGTGTGTGTGTGTGTGTGTGTGTGTGCATATATATATATATATATATATATATATATATATATATATATATATATATATATATATAGGCTTACAGGCTGTGGTCCAACTAGTCCAACAATGGCTGTATACTAACAGCAAATACAAAAATACAGTAGTTGGTAGTTGTTCAGTCCATGAGGCTGGATGTCTCAGTTGGTCTTTAGTATATGCCAGAATCCCAAGGAAGTAGGTTTTAATACCAATGGAGTGGAATTACCAGAGAGAATAAGAACAAGCAGGCAAAGAGGAAGAGCTTCCTTCTTCCATGTCCTTTATATAGGCTGACAGCAGAAGGTGTGCCCCAGATTAAAGGTGGATCTTCCCAACAAAAAGATTCAGATTAAAGGTGGGTCTTTCCAATTCAAATGATTTCATTAGGAAAAATCCCTCAGGGATGTACCCCACCACTCGGGTTTTAGTTAATTCCAGAAGTTGACAACCTAAAATAGTCATCACACCCTTGGAATTATCCTTCAATATTTTGTTATAGAAGAGGTCATTTGGCATTAATTGTCATCACCAATATTTGATACAAAAATAATAGTCAGAGTATGCTTGCCCCACATTTGTCTAGCAACACCTGATTCAGAGTTTTCCAGCCAAGATATCATTTCCTCTAGACATAAGCAGCTGCTCAGCTGGTTGGGAAACCCATTGAGAAGTGCTGATGTCTCTTCATAAAAGCTAAATACAAAATTGTTTTAAGTGAAGGAACACTTTTTTTTTTAAAAAAGCTTTAGTTGTGATGCCATTTTTGTCAACCCTAAGGATATACAATATGTAGAAAAAGAGGCTATTGGGCTGAGAAGTTGGCTTAGTTGTTGGAGTGCTTGTGATACAAATATAAAGCCCTGAGGCTGAATCCCAGAATCCATGTAAAAGCTGAACATGGAAGCACACATTCAAGTAACCCAGTGGTTTTGAAACCGAACATTGGAGGATTCGAGGAACTCCCTGGTCAGACAAATCTGGCTGATTTGCTGTGTTCTGGGTTCAGTGACAGACGTTGTTCCAAAAAGTAATGTAGAGAAGTGACTGATGACAATACCAGATGTCCACCTTGAGCCTTCATATGCACAAAGCACGTGCTCACACACACACACATGCACACACATGTACACACATAACACATATGGAATGTACAGGCACACAGAGGCACATACATGGCTCTTCTCTACTCCTATGATGGTCCAGCAGATCCGGGTGCTTTAGAAACAGATGATTGTTCATTACAACAGCCTAAGCAGAAAGATTTCAACAGAGCTCCCTCAAACCATCAAACCTTCTTTTTAAACACTTTTGTTATTTAATCTGTTTTAAGAAATATTCCTTATAAAATAGAGACATAGCACCCACACTGAACACCGTGAGCAAGGGGAAAATGTTACTTATTCCTTTCCACAGATACATTTTCATTTTGTACATTGTCTTCCAATAAATATGAACAAACACTTTTTACAGATTTTTATAGATGTGGCCATTTCTTACTACTATGCTTGCTCCACATTTTATCATGCATGCATTTTGGTTTCTCCATATCGACTTTCCAAAAGAATCACTAAAACATTATCAATGTATGTTTTATGTGTGTAGTTATATTTATTTATAGAATTCGATGCATTTGGCAATATTTATACGCTCATGAAATCATGACAGTTATCAAGGCCATAGACAAATCATTATCATTCAGAACTTCTTCCTGTCTGTTGACGGGCATTTGCTTGTTTCCGTTGCCTGGTTACTGTGAACAGTGCTGCAGTGAGTAGAGAATCATAGCTTCTTTGTGAGAGCCTGAATTCAATTGTTGGGGGCAGCATCTAGAAATAAAGACTTCTGGGTTAATGTTAGCTGCATTTTTAGTTTTTGAGGTTCCTCCATACCATTCTCCATAGTCTGTGCCAATTCACATTCCTACCAATAGTGTACGAGAGTTCCCCTTTCTCTATACCTTGTTCGCTTAGTGTCTTTATTACTTTAAAAGAATATTTTTCTAAGTCTTTGATAATTTTCTACAATTTACTTTAATCAGCCATCCCCCAGCTCTTCCTAGATCCACCTTCACTTTCTACCCAGAAAACCTTGAATTTTCTATTTTTTCAAGCCCATTGAGTCAAGTGTGTGGTGTTACTCTTGCAAGTGGGGCCTCCTCTGGAGTATGATAGACCTATCAGGAATCACAGCATTAAAGAAAACAGACTCTCCCTCTTTCAGAAGCTAGAAAGTGTTAATAGCTCCTTGGCTAGTCAGGCAGTTGTGGGAATTCACGTCCTCCTCTCCCTCTGCATGCTGGGATTGTTTCTGGATTGAGCTTGCAGAGGTCTTGGGCATGCTGTCACAGCTGCTGTTTTTATATGGAACTTACATGCTGTGTAAAGTGTTTTCTTGAAGTTATCCACTGCCTCTAGCACTATGAATAATTCTGTTCTCTCTTATCCATGGGAGTTGAACGGAAGTGTGTAATGTGTACACCATATTTAGACCGGAACATTCCATGGTCTCCTATTCTCTGCACAGTGAAAGTTGAGGCTCTACAAACAGTACTTGTCATCTTTTGCAGGAATAAGCCTCCCTGACAAGAGAGGCATGCACTGATTTGTGGGCATAACAATGTCATTAGGAATCATTTTAATAATATGTCTACTTAGCAGAATGATATAAGTAGGCCCTCACCTAGGGCCCATGATCTATCTATTTACATATTCTTGGCCTCTTTAACACATATGGATTCCATCTCATGGGCCAAGTGTTGTATCAAGTCACAAAATAGTCTGTTACTCTCATAACATTTGTACTACTATTGCACCAGTCACATATCCTGCCAGGCTTGTCATTATAATAGCTCATATGGTTTGCAGATAAGTAAAATTGATGATTACTTTTCTCCTCTGGTAGCATACATAGCACCTTCTAGCACTATAAAAGTCAGCTAGTACAGACGGAGCTGCTCTCCATGACCCCTTCATGACTTCAAAACCAGTAACACCTGAGAGACTCTTATTCATTACCAAGTTCAGGTGCCAAGACACAGTACAGCCTTGAACCATTCTAGATTGCAGCTTCTGTATGCTGACCCTAAGGAAATACTTCCCATAAGATTTTGCTTTAATGATGCTGGTCTCTTTTTAACCATAGCTGATATTTTGGCCATAGAAGACCAATATTGATTGTCCCAGTAGCAGAATTTTCACTTGATGACTTCTTAATTTAAAATATCAATGTCCCAAAAGAGTCTTTAAGGGACTTTCAAAACTTCCCTCTGAAATTTCATAAGCCAGTCTTCATAATCAACCTTGCTTTTAACATGCTTATCTCTTCCAAGCTCTGACAGAAAATAACCATTGATCTCTGAGAATTAAATGGATTTTCCAGCCAAAGTTCATATGTCATCAATACCTTCCCCAGAGCATATGGTCAGGTCTTCCCAGAAGTACCCCATTCCTAGTACCTATTTCAGTCATAGTTAGGGTTTCTGTTGCTGTGATAAAATACCATGACCATAAACAACTTGGCGGGGAAAGGTTTAATTTCATCTTAGAGATTGTAGTCCATCATCTAGGGAAGTCTTGGCAGGAACTTGAGGAAGGAACCTGGATGCAGGAAATGCTGCAGAGGCCATGCAGGAGTTCTACTTACTAGTCTGCCCTTCACAGATTTCTCTACTCGCTTTCTTAGACCACCATAGACCACCTACCCAGGGGTGGCTCTACCTGCAATGAGTTAAGCCATCACGTATCAATCATCAATCAAGAAAATGTGCCACAGACTTGCCTACAGGCCAGTACTTTGCAGGATTTTCTCATTTAAGATCCCTCCTTCCAAGATGTCCTAGATTGTGTCAAGTTGCCATAAAAAACTAGCCAGCACATTAATGATATTTAGCACTTTTATCATAGACCTGCTGGCCATTTGTATGTCTTTTTCTTTTTTTTTTTAGAGGAATAACTGTTCAGGTAATTTATTTATTTCTTCATAGGATTATTTGGTTTTTTTATATTGAGTTCCTTATAAGTTTTGTGCATTAACCCATAACTAGAAATGTTTAGGATTTTTTTCACTCAATAGTTCGTTTTTTTCGTTTTGGTGACTATTTCCTCTTTAAGTTGAGAATATTTGTAGTTTGATTTAATCCTACTTGATCATTTTTCCTTGGCTTTCATTGTTTGTGCTTTTTTTTTGTCTGAAAACAAATGTCATCTGTTTTCTCCTCTAAATCAATGGTGCTCTCTCAACTTTCCTACTGCTGCAACCCTTCAATAGAGCTCCTCATGTTGTAGTGGCTTCCAAACGATAAAATTAGTTTCTTTACTACGTTATGATGATAATTTTGCTGGTGTTATGAACCATAATGTAAATATCTGATATGCAGATGGTCTTAGACAATCCCTGTGAAAGGGTTGTTTAAAACCTGAAGGGGTTGTGACCCACAGGTTTCTAGAAGTTTCATGTATTCAAGTTAAAAATCCATTCTTTAATTCACTGGGGATTGATTTTTTTATTTGTTATAAGACAAGACCCAATCTCATTTTTCATCATTTTTCTTTAGCTATCATTATTTCCTTCTCTTTCCTCCTCTTCTGGAAGTCATGATATCTATGTATCAGGCTTCTTGAAATATTTACACATACTCACTTATACACCTTTTCATTTTGAAATCCTGTGTGCCTCATTTTGCAGCTCTACTGCTGTGTGTTTGACTTTACTATTTTTTCTGTTGTTAATCCCACCCAGTATATGTTTGTCTCGAATATTGACATTTTTTATCCCTAGAGAGTTTATGTGAGTCTCTTTTAAGTTGCTCCATGTTTGTAATTAAAATTTTGAATGTATGATGCAACTAAATATGTCACAATAGCCTTATTTACTGTTTTCATTGAAACATATTTGGTGTATATATTAATGGGATTCACATGCTATCTCTGTGCATACAGGCATCATGCATTATTCACTTGCAACCACCCTCCTCTCTACATTCCTGTGCTCTTCCTACTCACTAGTTATTAGTATTCTAATTTCAGGTAAATGTTTTTTGTTTGTGCATATGGCAGAGAATGTGGTGCATTGTTTTTGTGTGTCCAGATTACTTCACTTAACATAAAACCCTCTAGTTTCTTTTATTTCTCTTCAGATGTCATAAGTTTATTCTTTTTCTATGACGGAGTAAAACACCATTATATAAGCACCCCACCCCATATTTCCATTATTTATTCATCTGCTGTTGAGCATTTAGGCTGGTTCCATATCTTAGCTATCATGAGCACACACACAGATGTCCATCTGATAGACTGTCTTCATTTCTTTTGGATATACATCCAGAGTTGGTATAGAAGTGAATTCTATGGCAGTTTGATTTTCAGTTGTTTGAGGAACCTCTACTGTTCTCTGTGGTGAGTACTATAGTTTATGTTCCCACCACAATGTATAATAGTGGCCTTTCCAATTCTCACCAGCATCTATTATTTGTTACTGTTATTTTCAAATATTTTTCAATTAATACAATTTACATCATCCCTTTCTCTTTCATCTCTACAAATCCCCCTTGCTCTCCTTAAGATTCATGGCCATTTTTTCATTAATAGTTGTTACATAAATGATGTTTCAAATGACATTACATTTGAAAGCAACCTTTCAGATTCAGATTTTCATGTTCTTCTTGAATTCTTCCAACAACACAATTGTTAACTCCTCCCTACACACACTAAACTTTTTTGCACAGCACTGCTTGTTTGTACAGACTGCCTCTGTCAATAATTTTCTCTTCATTTCTCTGTAGAAAACCTTGCTTATTCTTCAGGCTACCCCTCAAATGAAAGACAGTCTTCCCTCAATCATGTCTGAAAGAAGAATCTATGATTTTTAAATTATTGTCAACATTATTAATAGTAATAATAATTGCAGTAGCTACCAATTACTGGTGCTGTTATATGCTGACCTCTAATCCTCATTAAAAGTCTCTAAAGCATTAAATATTAAAACAATATTAAATTTTTAGTTATTGGAGGACATTCAGTCGAAATGAAGAAAAGTAACTTGCATAAGATCACATGGTTAAAAACAGCTGAGCTGGAAAACAAACCTAGACTGGTCTGATTTCCTGATTTTTCCCTCGAACTAAGGACTGAATCCAGGTCCTGTGCTTGCTAGCTAAAGGTATATGATTGTGCCTGTACTTAGTAGTACCCAGTATAATGCTTGAAGACAATATCCCATTCACTAAAACAGGTTCCGCTTCTATCCCAGTATCTAACACATAGTAGATAGTTTGTCATTCTGCGTGTTATTTGATTAAATTAGTAAATGAATGTATAGATGAGACAGATGTGTGCAATGGTGCAGATGTGAGTATTGACTACAACAGATTGCAGAGGTCTAGCTCATGTGAAAAGATGCAGAACAAGTCCAATTAGGAACCACTACACATAAGACTAAAATCCAGTCAAGGTCACAAGATTTGTTTTAATAATACTCATGCTTCTAGAAGTTTTCCTTAGCACTTCGGAGTTGAAAGAAAATGCCTAGTCTTTCAACTATTTGAAGAAGGTACATTTCATATTTCAAATCTGTCAAAGAGCTTATGTGATTTAAGAGATATATGACCTCAGAGCTAATCCTTATCCACTTGGCTTAGAATTTCAAATCACGTTAAATTTGAAATGCCTTGATAAATTCCATGGAGGCCAGAAAGCCTGAAAAATATTCTTTTTTTATAACCTAAATGTTGACAGTATTATCCTTATGAAGTTAGCTTTTGGGATGAATTTAGTGCCTATGAAACCAGAGGATTAAGAGGTCCACGAGCAGCACAGGTGCTTACATCTAGGAGAAGGAAAATTTGGCCTTTGCTGTTGAATAATAGCATGTGCTTTGGAACCATTCAGCTCGCACACAATTGCATGTTTTCATACTTCCTTGATCTAGGTTCTGGGCATCATATATTCACAGTCATAATCTTCAGAGGTGGAAAGGATTTTATGAATGATCCAAACTTTTCATGCTTGAATAGAGAAACTAAGACCCACAGAAGGGAAATGATTTATCCAAGGTTTTGAGAGTAGAAACTTTTATATTATAGTTTAGTCTGCTATTTTCTCTTTCTCAGAGTGTCTCAAGAGACACTGAAAAAATTTGGAAAATACATCACTCATCTCAGTGAGTAGTCCCAGCACTTAGGTGCTTCATTGACTCTTCAGACCAAATGCCATCTGAAATTAGTTCCTCAACTTACTGTCCATTATTTCCTTAGGAGATATTAATCTCAGATGGATTTTTAATGTTCATTGGCCATCACTTCCATTGTCTTATCTTTCACTAATTCTACCCAAAATTGTCTCTTTATGTTATGTACCTTACTGTCCCAGCTCTAAACAGATGCTGTAACACTGTTCCATCAATAGACCAAGACACCAGATATGAGTTTCTATAGCCTCTCCCCACCCTTAAGTGTACCATCTTTCTTTTTCCTTTCCATCTTATGTGGAAGATGTATTCTTCTAATCAAGAATATTTCTGTCATAGGAGTGGTTAAGAGCACATACTGCTCTTGCAGAGGACCAGAGTTTAGTTCCCAGTATCCATGTCCATCACCTCACAACATATAACACCAGCTGCAGGAGGATTTGATACTTCTGGCCTCCATGGGCACCTGGACTAATGTGCACATAGCTTCAAACACCCCCCCACATCCATACAATCATAAAATAAAATAAATCTTTTAAAAAAAGGAATTTTCCTTACCCTAGTCCCTCCTAGAATCAGCTACTTTTTGGAATCAAATTACACTTTTTTGCTTGTTTTTGTTTTGTTTGGTTTTGTTTTATCTCAAGATAGGGTTTCTCTGTTGTAACTCTGGCTGTCCTGGAACTCACTCTGTAAACCAGGCTGGCCTCAAATTCACAGGGATCTGCCTGACCCTACCTCCTGAGTTCTGGGATTAAAGGTATACCCCACCACCACCTGGCTCAAGTAATTACTCTTTAATCTCTTTATTCTACTCCTGCAGTATCTCATGTCTGTCTGTAATCCTTTTAGCCTTTTCTCTCTCTCTCACTCTCTCCCCCTCTCTCTCTGTGTCTCTCTCTCTGTGTCTCTCTCTCTGTGTCTCTCTCTCTGTCTCTCTCTGTCACTGTCTCTGTCTCTCTCTCTCTATATATATATGTAATATATATATATATATATATGTGTGTGTGTGTGTAGAATAGAGCTAGAGGAATAAATATAACCTAAAATCAGCTCCTTTTTGAGAGTCGGTATGTTGAATTACAAGAACAGAGTCAGTTTGATGACTTGACCATAGAACAATGTTGTTTAGCAGCTTTACAAGTTTGGGAGAAAGTAGAGGAACCAGGAAAAAATCCATCTCATTCACAGAAATCATACAAGGCTCAAACAAAAACTCTATAGACTTCTTGAAAAGATTATCTGCAGTAGTGAATAGAGAGCCATCTCAGACCCTGAAGCAAGACAGGTGCTGATTTAGACCATGATATTTGAAAATGCCAATGCAGAGTGTAAGAAAGTGTTAAAGCCATTAAAAGAAAATTCTGAACCATTGTATCAGCGGATCAGAGATACTGCAGACATTGGCTCCAATACTTACCGAGCTGCTATAATAGGACAACCTATAGTTAGAGGGCTGAAATACCAAAATTTCTTATGCTTTAACTATGGAGGATATGGACACTTGCAAAAAGATTTTGATCGAGATGCTTTTAAAGGCAGTTGTTTCTTTAAATATTGGTCAAAAAAAGGAGCAGATTTCCAGGGGCGTGCAGATGGTGTGGAAAGGGTAGACACTAGGCAAATGAGTGTAGATCCAAGAAAGATACAGGTGAATACTTTGCAATTAGGAAAGACCACAGGGGTCAAAGCTCAGACCTGGAAGAAAGAACAAGCTGCCAGTGTCCTATCAGCACTGTAGTAACATGCAAACCAGAAAAACCCTAACTCAGTGTTGGAGATCTGATGCATGCTATTGAAGGCAGTGATGCACTAGATCTGGATATAAACAGATAGATTATACTATCCTGAAATGTTCAATGCTATAAAATTGCCTCTGAAGTTTATGGTCCTCTTCCTCCAGGGACAGTAGGAATGATCCTAGGTAGGAGCAATTTGACATTAAAGGGATTCATTGTGTATCCTGGAATTATAGATGGAGATTTTAAAGGAGAAATTAAAATCATGGCCTATGTAACAACAGACCTGCAGCTTAATGCAGGGGATAGAATTGTACAGCTGTTACTGTTTCCCTACATCAAAAGAAAAATCACCCTTGTAGAAAAAGCAGGCAGGTTTGGAAGCACTGGGAAATGAGTATTCTGGCAGGCTATCATCAATGATAAAAGGCCAAAAATAAAAATGAAAATAAATGGCATTGAAATAGGCAAAGTATTACTCTCCTGGAATACTTATGTAGATAGAGGATAGTACCTTAGAATATATATTTATGGCATAGAAACAGATTTAAAAATTAAAGACCTATATAAAAAAGTTGGTAATTTAATTATAAAGGGAAGAATAAGACTTTGTCAGCTGTCAGGAACAGATCCAGAAGAAATAGTGATATCTTACATTAGTGCTGAGATTAAGTAATTACGAGTAACCAATGAAGATTGGCAAAGAGTTTATAGCAATTATTTGGGAGTAATTAATAACAAATATCCCAAGAACAAGTGAATTCAGTTTATTAGGAGAACTGACTGGATACTCCCACACTATAGTGAAAGAAAATCCTATTTCTAGAGTGCCTACATTTTATACTGATGCAAATAAATTAGGAACGGCAGGCTGCAAGTCAGACAAAAAAGTCAATCAAAGCTCATATGCTTCCTTTCAAAAATCAGAGTTGAATGCTATTCTTATGGTATTGTTAGACTTTCCTGAATCTCTTAATATCATCACTGATTCACAGTATGCACAAAGGGTTGTTTTGCATGTAGTAACTGCTAAATTTGTTCCTGATAATTCAGAGTTAATGTTTTTATTTGTGCAGTTGCAAAAACAATTTGAGATAGAAATTGTCTGTTATATGTTACTCATATTAGATCTCACACTGTGTTTCCAGGCCCATTGGCACAAGGTAATAATAAGATCAATCATTTATTAATAAGAAATGTGTTAGAACCCTCAAAATTTCATGAAAAGCATAAACAGCAAACGTTTAAAAATGAACTTCTCCATTACATGGTAACAAACCAAGGAAATTATAAAGAAGTGTCCAACATGTTTCTTGTATAATCAAGACCCATTGCCTCCTGGAAGT
Organism: Cricetomys ansorgei; assembly: GCA_026225945.1. NCBI lineage: Eukaryota > Metazoa > Chordata > Mammalia > Rodentia > Nesomyidae > Cricetomys > Cricetomys ansorgei. The sequence continues at coordinate 1,666,642 of JAMJFZ010003018.1, read as the reverse complement.
AACCCTAAGGGCACTAAAAGAAGGAAAATTTGGCAGATGGATGTTTCCATGTTGCACAATTTGGGGAACTAAAGTTTGTAACACTGTACTATTGATGTTACAAGGAGAATCTAACCTAGTTAGTCCAAGATACTTAATCACTGCAGCAGAGTAAGAGTTAACTCTGGTAGTAAAGAGACTACAAGATGCATATATAAATCACATAGATCCACACCTGAATTTTATTTTGGTCATCATTCATTCAAAACATTCCCCTCCTGGAATTCCTATGCAGGTAGAGGATATAAAGGAGAGTGTTGGCAGTTGGAAGTTGGTGGCATAGTTTGTAAGACGTTAGTTCAGTTCAGTTAGTTCTATTCGCAGTTTCCTGTTATCCAAGCTAAGGACAGCCCAAAAGGGCAGTGAATTTCTTTCTTTCTCTCTTTTTATCCTTAAAGGCTACCTGCAAGAGGGATGAAGAATTTTTTCTATCTTTCCTTTCTCATTTTAGAGCCAGAGGGTAACAAGCACAGTGGGAATCTGCTACAAGTTAGGAATCATTTACATGTTAGGAATCTGTCACAGTAGCAGTTGGGGCAAGAGAACAAGATTCACTTACAAAGTTTTTTAGTCCTAGGAATCTATTTCCAGGCACTGTGGCTATCATAATGTGATTATCTCTGCTTAGGACACTTTTATTCACTGCTTATGTCTCATCCCCCTGGGGGAAAAAATAATCATTTAAGAGATTCAAGGCTGATGGAATATTTTCATTCCCATAACCATAATTCTTGGCATGGAGCAAGTGTTCATTGAGTGTTGCTTAGTGAATCAATATACAAATATATGGCAGTGATGGTTTTGTTTGTATATCATATAAAGATAAGAGAAAAAGAACTTTAAGGGGTAATTAATGCTGAAGATTTGAAGTTTCTGAAATAAGAGGAACCTTACGATTTCATAAGGTTTGAAAAGGGAACCGAGGTATGTAGTAGAACACCTGAAAGACATTTTTGTTATTTTGGTTTCTTTAAAAACGCAAATGGCATTTGGACTAGGTTTATATTGCCATCCCAGGTGTGGTGGATGATTATGAGTTGAATTTGGAATGCTTGATGCTGGTGGCTATGCTTTGTTTAGATGCAGTTGTTTTGGCGTGTGTGGTTTGTTTTGGAGATTGCCTGCTCTTGGATTTTTGGGAACTTCTGCTTAGAGTATAAAACGTTGAAAGCCCCGAGAGCCAGTGTGGGTGTTGGTTGGTGGTTCATTGGTTGGTTTGTCTGTCATTACTGTGTTGATTTTTGCTCAGAAGAATATCAGTTGGAGAGATTGGGTTTGTAGACAGTGAGCTGAGACACTAGACTGACTCACTGTCAGTTTAGGACACCCTAAAAAGGCTGTGAAAATTCTTCCATTCTCCCTTTCTCTATCAAGGCCACCTGCAAACATGGTGAAAATTTCTTTCTCTCATTCCTTTCTTTTTCTATAAATTGATGATAAAAGACTGTAGTTTACTACTATAAAGGTGAAATGATAACCCTAAAATCAGGTAAATGATCTGTTTCTAGTACTTGGCACACACAAGGAAATTTCAGTGAAGCAAATTTTATATTCTAATGCCACACTTCAGCACCATGAACACATTTCTCAGTCCCTTCTTCCTATGTTGGATGCAGCCCTCAGATGGTTAATAGAGAGGGACTCAGGAGAACAAGATTTATCGATTTGCTTTTCTAATATTTATTCAGCAAGCTGCACTGAGGAAATAACAGGGCATAACTGGTATTTTGAGTTGGATATTAGCAAAGGAACTAGACATGGACAAATCTCAGTGATTATTAGATGGGGCAAGGACTTAAAAGGGAACAGAATGGTTTGGATGAAGGGAGGGAGATAAAGGAGACCTGGGAGTGCAGGAAAATAACTCATAGCCAGACTTAGAAACATGTATCTAAAATGGTTTGAATAAAAGAAAAGGTCTGAAAAACTGAATATGCACAAAATAGAGAAAACAAGAATAAAAAATCAGAAAACAGATGCTCCCCCTACCCCCAAACCATTTAGATGGTCAGGATATACATAGCTGAATGTTGAAACAAACATTGTTGTCCTGTGTATTTGCTTTCCATTGCTGTCATAAAAAATATTACAAAACAGCTCCTTAAATACCAGACATTTATTATTTCCACAATGTGGGATGTCAGATGTCCAAAAGTGTTTCTCTTGCCTGGGCTATATTGCCCTTTAAAACTGTGGGGAAGAATCTATTTTCTTGTCATTTTTTGGCTTGTGGACTTTGCTGTCACGTTCAAAGCCAGCAACAGTCAGTCAAGTCTTTCTTAGACTGCCATATCACTAGTCTCTATTCTCTTAGCCTCCCTTAACCTTTACAGGCAGGCATATACCAATTGGGTTGGTCTGGAATATCTGGCATAATCTCACCTATTGAGGAGCAAGCTGAATTTGTTCTACAAGCTTCATTCCCTTTGCCATATAACCCTAACATTTGTGAGTTCTTGGAGTTAAGGTGCAGTCTAGCTGCAGGAAGGACATCTACTGTTTGATTTCCTACACCTGGCCTACTGAAGGTAACACCTGTGTGTGGAGATCAACTATGATAATGGAGAGACAAATGAAAGGGTCTATTTCATTTTTCTTATAGCAGCTCATGCTTCAAGAGGTGATTACCACTCTTTGCTCCTGATCTTAAGATATCTCTTAGGTATTAGATGGAGTAAATTGTTTGACAGAATACTGATCCAGTAATCTCTGTGCTTGCATGGAGTTTAAAGGTGGATGGGTGTATGAAGATCAGGTAGTCTCATAGTTCTATACTTTCAGAATAGAGATCTCAAGGATTCCCAGAGATTCTTTTACATCTTGGCAAGAGAGGATAATGCTTTGAATGTCCTTTGAGAATATCAGCTTTTATTTTCTCCCCTTCAAATGAAAACACCACTAAGAATGGTGTTAGAAGAAAGCATACGATCAAATGATCTGTGCAGTTTCTGTGGCTATTCTGGCTGATTGCAATCTCCAAACGGACAGTTGGGCTAAGCCAGGAGGAAGACAGAACCCACACAGAAAATCTTCAGCCAAATGAATTTTTATGTCCAATAAATTACATATTTTGCAACCCATAATTACATATAATTTAATTTAAATAGATTTCTGTGTGCTCATTTTGATAGCCATCTCACTAGTCTTTAAAATAAAATAAAATAAAATTCATGCCAAACCCACGCAGACATAGAGAGGTAGCAAATTATGTGAAGACAGAATCATGAAATAACCTGACACATATAAAGGCTTAGGCCAAAAGGACACCCTGCTTTTTAGTCTTACCTTCAATTTCAGTGGCATTGCCATTTTAATTAGAGCCTGAAATGCTAAATTATATGGAGAAGTGGCTCATTACAGGGAACAAAGATGAAAGAATGTGGCCACAAGCACAAATGACTTATGTTTTCTCCTAAAGGTAAGAAAATAAAGTGAGAATACAAACTTGCATTCAGATTAACCAGTTCACCAGCAATACTGAGGAATGTACAGACAAATTATATAGCATGTATATATCTCTCAAAGTTTGTCTAGAGAAATAAAACCACTGTGTGTGACACAAAAGAAGTGATTGGTTTTGGAAGTTTGATGTGTTCTATGGCCCACTTTTATCGCATAGATGATTTTTTTTCTGCATCTGTTATTTGACATGGAGTCATCAGGGCTGGCAATCAGGGAGGAAAGATGGATATGACGTAGAAGATGAGGGAAAGAACCCATGCTAATCTGCTAGAATATATGAGAATGAAGTGGTACTGCGAAGAACACACAGAAGAAACCACAAGAGCAAATGAAATTATGTGACAAACTGGAATCACCACCATTGACTTGAATGATGTGGATAATCTACAAGAAATTAACAGCATTAGCCTATTACACCTATTACATCTGTCAAATAAGATCCCTCATTAGAGGAATGCCATGGGAATCACCATGAGGGCTAAGAGGACAAGGATAGTGGGTATGGTAGAATTCTTACAGACAGAAAAAATAAACCAATACTCAAATGGAATGACTAGTCCAGGGTTAAACATATGCTTTCTCCATTATGACAGGTAGGTCAATTCAATAAATAGATCACCTGGATGCTAAAAATTGCCTTTGGGAAATTATGCCACAGTATGAATTCACTGTTCACTTCTGCCTTTGGTATGTTGCACACTCAGCTGTGGGCTATAGTCAGATAAACCTTCCTGGGCTGCATTCCATGTTGTGTAACCCATGTACGACCTCCAGTTTTGCTAGGATAGCTATATTACTCATGAATATACTGGAAAAAGGCAGAGGTATCTGGAGAAATAAGCTAACTATATGGTTTCTACAGAACAGGTAAAATTTTTCATGATATGATTCACCAACAGACTCCTAAAAAGCTTTCAGTGTATCATCTTTATCTGATAAGATATGATGGGTCGTGTAGCCATGGAGTGGGCAGCTTGCATAGGCATCAAGATCTTATGCATAGCCTTGGCTTAATCTGAGACATCAAGTTTGTCAACCATTTGTGCTGCTCAGTAGATGGATAAGTCCAAAATTAGGACCAAAATAAGGCCCAAATACTTCAAGAATACAAATAATCCCAATGTATTGTGTTACTACCTCCAAAGAATATACTGGTTTTATCATTAATAAAACCACATCTGGAAGAGCAGCTGCAATACAGCCATGACTTGATTAAGTCTATGAGAATCTGCTATCATTCAGTTTCCATTCTAGCTCTGCTAAATGGTTGTTCTGGAAGAAGTGTGATAGATAGAAGCAGTTTTAATGGCTTCCACTCCTTTTGCTGTTAATGTGACTAGTCATCATCTATAGATGAGGAAACTAAGGTGGAGATTTGGACCTGAGTTGATCTTCTACTTGTTATCTAAACTACATAATTCTGAACTGGTGGAACACTGTGGTCTTTTGATTTTATAACTATTGCCAAGTATACTGTCCAGACCCAGAGTCCGATTATGTGACACTATTGCTTATGAATCTGGTGAGGGTTTGAGGTCAGCAGAGCCAGCAATCAGAAAGAGAAATGGGATATGGTATGAGGGAAACCACAACTAAATTGGAGACTGTAAAAACAATTTAAAATCTGTATCATATTTCACATTATCTAATTCTAATGGTGAAGGAGAATTGCAGGATGAAATGTTTTGTTAAAACTTTTTTCTTAAATTTGTATGTATATGTATGTATGTATTCTTGCGTGTCTGTATGTACAGAATATGTGTACAGATGTCTATGGTGGCAAGAATAGGATGTCAGATCTCACTGGAATTTGACTTAAAGACATTTATAAGGCACATGATGTGGGTGCTGGGAACTGAACCCAAGTTCTCTGTAAGAGTAGCAAATGCTGTTGAACTCTGCCATAATTACATTTTTATTGCTGTGCTAAGACACCATAACCAAGGCAACATACAGAACTTATTGGGGGATTCCAGTTTCAGAGAGTGAGTTCAATACTGTTATTTCAGGGAACATGGAAGCAGGCAGGAAGACATGGTGCTAGAGCAGTATTTGAAAAGTCCATCTTGAAACACAGGCAGGAGGCAGAGAGATACTGGGAATGCTGTGAAACTTCAAGGCCCTGCCAGTGACACACATCCTTCAACAAGGTCATATCTTCTAGTTTTTCCTAACAGTTTGTTTCACCAACAGGAAACCAGTATTTAAATACATGTCCCTATGGGGACCATTTTTTTCCCCCGAGACATAGTTTGTCAGTCATAACTCTGGCTGTCCTGGAACTTGATCTTAAACTAGCCTGACCTTGAACTCACATAGAATCTCCTGCCTCTGACTCCCGAGTACTGGGAGTAAAGGCATGCACCACCACCGCTCGGCTTATAGGGTCCATTTTTATTCAAACAACCACAACTGCCGAGTCTCTCCAGGTCTAAACTGATGCCTTTTATCAGAAATGCATGAACACAGAAAGAAGCACTGGGCTCACAGTTTAATGGAGATGGAAATCAAAGCTTGGGGAAGCTGCAGTCCGTACTGCTTCCATATACCAACATAGTAGGCCAACTCAGTGTGCATATGGCTGAACTGCAAAAGAGGTGACAACTTCACCTCTGCTTTCTCTGTTTCATAAAGTCTCCAGCAGATGAGTTTAGCCTTGAGCCATGTACCTAGCCACCACACAGTATACACGTTAATCCTGCCATAATCAGGCTCCTTGCTAAGCATTCAGTTATGTGAAGTTACATTAACCAAGTTCTGACCTCAAGAATATTTAGTCACAAGGCAGGGGTGGCAGTTGTGCCACCTGCTAAGTGTAATACATAGTACTGTGAAAATATTATCACCTATAAACATAGGAGAGTCTTAACAAATGTGTTAAACTAATGAATACTTTCAAGTCCTACTTAATTATTGGGAGCAATACTGTAGAAATTCAATTATGTATTCCAATGCTTTTCCTTCTCTGATTTCATCACATCCTGTTGGCTGTATACATACAAGTTTCCCACTTATTCACTCTGACCTCAGCCTTTTTGGATTTCTTCTTCCTTCCAATCCTACCAAAGAATTTTCCTTTGCATATTCTACCTTGTTCTAAAAGATTCCCTCTCCTTGTGTAGATTTTTCGTCAATGTCTTTCCTTTCTGTCCTCACAAAACTTCATCTTCCTTTCAATAAAGAACTAAAAACTGTTCTACTTTCATTATGAATATGAGCTTTGTGCATCTTACCAGTTCAACAACCCTACAGAAACAAGCTAAGAACCAAAACACGGCAAACTTATAACATGGATCCCACAAAGTTCTTAGTGATGCCATATCACTACATCAAATGGACAATTTTTACTCATCATGTAAAGCATTTGACACAATCAAGGACTTCTTGAAATATTCCTCCCATTAGAACTGACATCTTTCTCTTATTTATTTATCTTTCTGTGTACTCCTTTTTGGTTTTTCCTAGTTCTTTGCTTTCTTCTATCTTTATGTATTTGTCTTAAAGACCAAAGGTTGCGTTTACAGCTCATTCATTCATTCATTCATTCAAGGTCTGTCTTTGTAGCACAGACCTACCTGTAACCCACTACACATCCTAGATTGGCCTTGAACTTGTGGTGATCCTCTTTCCTCAGCCTTCTAAATGAGTAGATTATAGAAATACACTACCACACCAGGCTAACCCCCTTAATTTCATCACAGGAGTCATAAAGAATAATGTATTGTGAAATCCTAACGTTTGAATTCTCACCAACATGTCTATTATGCAAAAAAGAAGGTAATCTCAGTCTCAACTTTCTCAAGGTACAGACCAATGTATATACACATATGTTTGTGATATGTATCAGCAGGAGAGCCATAGGAATCTGTCACTTCTCATGATCAAGCCAACCTGAATTCTTCACCTCTTTCTGTGTTGTTCATTGCCAGTTCTACCTATCAGTAATTCTTTTCCATCCCCACGGCACCATTTCAAACCTGTAATGTTTCTTAAATGGGTCATATTACAGCTTCTATTCCTGGACCTTTCACTCTCCTGTTCAAACCCTGAGATGACACTTCAGTGTGAAGTGCCCACTGGGTGATGACCCCTGAGAAACCACCAGAACTCGAGATCGATGCAAACACAAGAGGCTTTTTATTGTTAGTGCACTAGGGTCAGAACTCACAGCTCTATGAAGCAAGAGAAGGAGTGAGACCCCGAGCACAGCTCATACGGGGTTTTATAGCATTTTTAGAGGCAAAGTCAGTTACAGAGTATTTGGCACATTTTCATTGGTTCACAAAATTAGCAGTTTGCTGACCTTTAAACTGATTGGTCTTGGTGTGGGGAGCATTCCAAGTTGGGTGGGGCATTTCTTAGCCAGTGATGCGTTGCTGGGCACCTGTACTTATGGTTTTTCTCAGAATTGTTTTATTGTTTTTAACATGAAACTTAGGCCTGTTGTCAGGAACATGAAACTCAGGCCTTCTTACTTTTAGCCAAGACTGAAGCCTTCAATCTTTCAAGTGATCACAAAGTGAAATTTACTTTCTCCATGTGGCACTCAGATCATTCGTTATGCACCATAACTATGTCTTGTATTCTCCCAATTCTCCTCTTGTTCCCCAAGCATGTTGCACTGTTCCATTTTTAAGGTTTCCTTCTTGTTAGAGTATTTATCACATTTTTCTTCACTTGCTTAGTTTGACTAAGCTTTCAACAGTTGTTTCAGGAAAGAGTTCCTCCACTGTGCCTTTGAAAAATACTCCCAGTCTGCATTCCCTAGTATCTTCAGCATATCCCTGGAGAAATAAAGCTCCAAGTTATTCTTATCAGCAATTGGGTTTCCTAAATATATCTCAAGGTCCTGCTAACATGGCTTCTGAGCCAACATTTTGTGGTCTTTACTGGCTCCAGATAGAGCATTTAGTAGAATTCAGATAGCAGAATCAAGTGCCAGATAACTGTATCATAGAATCCACCTTAGAGTTAGTTTTCAATTGCCAGTGATTCCATAGTGCTTCTGGGAGGTTTCTAAGATTATAACTATAATTGCATTTCAGAAAGTGACAGTTGGAAGAAATAGCTAATAGCTAGTATGAAATTTTATATCTATTTTTAGAAAGAAATACCCTACCCTTTAGTAAGCATAAGAATCCCTTGGATAGTGGAAGGAGGAAGAGATTGAACAAAGAAGGGTTGCTAGCTCCTTACTGGAATTGAGTGTTGGAAAGATTTTTCAATCAAGAGGAGAGTTATTTTTAGAAGCTAAGTGGTTGGATCCTTAGGTGTAATGCTAACAGCAAAGTGGGAAAGAGAACATGGACAGGAGATATCAACTGAGAAAGCATAGTTTGTTCTCTTTCTCTCCCACGTGTGACTCTAGTCATACTGTCTGCCCTATTGTCCTTGAATGAAGTTAAAACAGTCAGCTAGGTAACTAGGTAACAATTCCACCATGCAGAAGCTCAGCTGAGTTTGGGAAGATATTGAAGATGCATTGTCATTTCTTCCTATTGATATCGTTTACTGTGGACTTTCTATTCTAGAACTATGATGTTTGTTGCAATAATACTCATAATGCAGATGCCCTCCAAGTGGCCACTGATGAACAAATGAGTAGAGAATATGTAGCGTCCTTAGGTAAAATAAAATTAATAGTTATATATGTTAAAATTTCTGTGTTCAAATTACTAATATAAATTTTGTCTTGGAGGAAAAATTCACTCTATTAATTTCCTCATATAAAAGAGTTTTCCCAAGGGCAACACAATGACATTCTAAAATCAAAGAAACCAACTCTGAGTTTTGAAGAGATACTGTAGTTCAAATGAGACTGGCTCTCAACTTATAATAGTATCTGTAACATACTATGATACCACATTCACTCAATTAATATTGAAAGTTTTACAAGCTTGCTATATTATCACATTTTTCATAATACTCATCTTTCAATGACATCTTCCCAATACTATTTCTGTCAATTAACACTCAGACAACATATTAAGAAATATTTGCCCAAGAAAAGGCACAGAAAATAGATATAGACACAGAAACCCACTCATCTGCACACTCAGGAATCCCACAAAAACACTAAACTGGAAGCCATTCTATATGTGCATAAGACCTATAGGGTAAAAGAGAGAAAAAAGTTAAAATAAGATTTAATAAAGTTCTGGCATGACCTTGTGGGACAAAAAACCCCGAAGATGTCATTGAGCTCATTTTCTGTCAGCCCTCTATTGCTATGCATGTAGCCTGCCCTTAACAGTAGTTTGTTTCCCTAGTGAGACTCTCTTGGAGAAAATTAAATTTTCATTTGCAAATGGCTATATATTGGAGTTAGTATCTAGGTTATGGATGGGGGCATGTGTCCACTGCTCCTTCAGCTCTAGGGCCTCATTTGGTGCAGACCTGTGCAGGCCCTGTGCATACTGCCTCCATCTTTTGTCCAATTGCAATGTGTTAGTTTTATTATTATACAATACATAATACAATATAATATAATATAATATAAATCCCTTAGAAGCCGTTCTTTTCCAATGAGAGACAGAAAGTGAGTGGAAACAGATGGGAGAGGAGGTGGGGAGGAACTGGGAGTAGAGGGAGAGGAAACTGTAATCAGGATATATATCATGTGAGGAAAAAAATCTATTTTCAATAACATAAAAGAGTTAAAAAAGGAAGAAAATCACACAAATGTTTCCTTAAAAGAAGAAAAGACGTATTTGCTCCAGTTCTATTTGGAGTGCAGGTTTATAAACATAATGTCTCTTAAATATTACATACATACTAAGAAGACATTTATTGTGGATTTCTGATCAGAACACTTTTTATAGTAGTTCAATATCCCTGGGTAGAAATTCAAAGCTACCTTACATACTCAAACTATCAATTTCTTTATACTGAAATAATTTAAAATAAATCAGTACCACAAACATTGTTTAACACTATGCTAGCCAGCATAAGAAGTAGCAAAATATCTTGATTCTTCTAAACTGGTTCTTCAAACATGGTTCAATTCTTCAAACATGGTTCAATTCTGCATAAGCCGTTGTCTTCAGCAGAGGCCCTCATAGATTAGAACATGTTGGCTGAATACATTTTTTTACTGGCACATAGAAATGTCTATCCCTTTACATATTGCATATGGCTGTTTTGTGCTTAACTGGCAGAGTAAAGTTGTGGCAGAGTTACAAAATCTGAAATATTTACCATCTAGCCTTTTATAGATAATGTTTTCTGACCTCTGGTCTACAGTCATATTTGAGAATAGATCTTAATTATTATTTTAAGAGTAGTAAAAGCCACCAGCCTTCTTCATTAAAACTTGGAAAATACAATGGTGAAATATAATTTCCATTATGAATAAATGATTTCAAAGCCTTGAAGTGATAGAAAAAGATTAGTTTTAGAAGAGTCTTCAAAATATTCATTCTCCTGCCTTCATTTTTAGAAACAGAAATTAATGCTCATAAAAGTATCTCAGAAAAGCACTAGTCTAATACTCTGCCTGTTGACAGTACATTTTTATTCCCATCACAGTTCAACTCAAACTGGAATACATCCCTGTAAATATACTTGAAACCACTGAACAAATACTATGCCCCTCCTCATCATAATAGTCACTTATTTTTATGACCTTAGGCATATTGCTAAACCTGTATATGTATTCGTTCAGCGTCTACACAGAAAGTCACTGTAAGTACAGGTTAATCCAATCACAATAATGTGACTGTAATACAGGAAACACTAAAAATTACTTACCAGTCTCAAATTACTGTTTTCATCATTATCAGTGCTAGTTTTAAATGAGGATTTAGAAAGAAAAGATTTCTAACATTTTACAACAAATACACCCGAGGGATTGAAGACAGCAGGAGAACATGCCCAATGGAGTCAACTGACAAGCTCTCACAGGGGCTCACAGGACAGAAACAACAGACACGGAGCCTGTATGGGTCTGCACTAGGTCTCCTACATATGTCTTAAAGTTGTTTGGCTTGGTGTTCTTGTAGAACTCCTATAAGTTGGTGTGTGTGTGTGTGTGTGTGTGTGTGTGTGTGTGTGTGTGTGTGTGTGTGTTTTACCCTTTTACCTGCCCTTGGGACCTTTTTCCTACTGCTGGGTTGCCTCGTCCAAACTTGATCCAGGGGCTTGTTCCCGGCCTTGTTCCATTTTGATATGTTTTGTTTAATTGGTAACCCTGGGAGGCCTGCTCTTCTCTGAGGAGAAACAGGGGGTGGGGATATGGGATAGAGGAGAGCTGTGGGGGGAGCTTGAAGGAATGATGGGAGGAGAGGCTGGGGTCGGGCTATACTGTAAGAGATTAAATTGGAAAAAAATTACAAATAATAATGACTAGACTGTGCCTGTACTTAAAGGTTCCAGTACAAGATCTGAAGTGACATATGAAAGTTTGCAAGGCTCCCGCGGGATATTGGTTAGGCAATTTGGAAATCTATGCTGTTTTTTGTGTTATATGATCCGCTTCACTGTCCATCAGTTCTATCTGACTTTATGTTTTCTTGACTCTCTAGCATCTGTGTGATTGGCCTTGATGTAGGGGGCTTCCTGCTTCAAATGAGTCTACATTTCTCTTTGGAGTAGTGACGAACAGTTCTCTGTTAAAGTAAGCTGACTGAAGGGAAAATGACAATATTGTTTCCCAAGAAATTTACCTAATTAAAAAATAGCTCACTTAGACTTTTACACTGTAGCTTAGGAATGATACCAAACCTTATCCTGACTGTTGATTTCTTAATTAGACACTTCTCAGGTAACATGGGGTGAATAGGCAAAGCCCCTTTGGGTCCATTATACTAACACAATATTGGAAATGAGGTGCCTTGTTACTGCTTCTTCTAAAATTTTTCATTAATATGATTAATATGGATAGAGCTGTCAACTTTCATTTTCACTAAATAATAAAATGAGCCTAACCTTGTACCTATAAGGCTAACAGCTTGTGAGGCAGATGAGATGAAATTGGGATCTCATTAAAATTGGGTATATTATGGTTTTTGTAATTAGGAACTCAAATATACTGTATCCATGTGCCTAAGTTTGTTATTTGACTAAGTCACAAATTGATCATTTTTTAGAAATGTCTAGGCATACCCTTCACTAATTGGGACAGATTGTGCCCAAAATGTTTCTTGACATTCTAGGAAGGATATGAGGGCAGAAAGATACTGATATTGCAAAAAAGTCTCTTAAAGGGAATGTTTCCAGGCAATATTTGGTCAATGTAACCAGAACACTCAAGTTAAATGAATGTTTAGGGTTGTGTAAAGCAACCTGTCAATTCCTAAGGACACACCAGAGGTTAATTGGTATACTCAAATCTAAGAAAGGTATAAGGCTAGGCAGGCTAAAACTTCATCTTGGCAGAGATAGTTATGGAATAGAGAAGACAAGTGAGTGAGAAGATCTTCAATATAACCTGCTATGTAGTAAAATAGACTGCCCACGATTCTATAGAAGAATATGAAGGGGAAATGTGCCTAATAAAGACAAGGGATCATCAGATTTGGCAGTAAGCATCTTTACCCACCAATCCATCTCATCAGCCCCACTGATTTTATATAGTCAAAGCACATTACTTGTACCAATGCCAGTATTTTTGTGACAACACTTCTTAGAACTCTTGACCCTTAATTTGCAGTCCATAAGATGGTGACATAGTCCAATGGGCCTTCCTGTTGTCCAACTACCATCCAACAAAGGTGGTAATACTTTCCATTTTCAAGAAGACACACAGTTTCAAATTAAGAGGACAGGTAGGAGCCACGAGAAATGAAAAACAGGAATAGTCCAGTAAGAGTGGCTCAGAGAGAGAGGCGGGGGGGGGGGGGGAGTGAGAATTCTCAAGGTGACAGAATGGAACCTCAGAGAAATTTTGACTTTTGATGTAAAAATATCAGGTACTGAAGTGGTAAAGAATTATATCGTTGTTTGCTAGGAGATTGAAGAGATAAGAGGTTCTAAGCAGAAGCAGCAATTATGCAGACACCTGTAAATGCATTTGATTCCCTCCACAATCTCACCACACTTGCAGGATTGCCCTTCTTGTGATCTTATGGGGCCTAGTATGCATTTGAGGTTAAGCAACTTTGTGTGAGGCCAAAATCTAGTGAGTTGACAGAAAAGGAATTCTGATACAGATGTGCTGAACTACAGTGACTGTTCTCTGATCGCTACAGTGCAGGCATTACAGATGGCATCTCTGTTTGTTGGACCCAATAATCAAATGATAGCATTTAATTTTTCATCTGGCAAATTTGACAGTGGACATCCATAAACAAAGGCAGTTTTGCAGTGACACACCATTTAAAGTGGTGAAACAAAACTTCCAATGTGGTCTACATATGAATACAGTCCAATGATTGTACATTCCATATAATCTGTAGAAGACACAGGGTAAACCAAAAACTATTTTCTAATTGTGAATATGAGGTATATTCCAAAAATACTCCAGAATTCAATGTCTGGCATTTAGGTACTATTCAGTAAATATTATTATTGAATATCATGAATTAAATATTATATTTTAAATATAATTGAAACCAATCACCACCTGTTGCAGAAGTTTATTTTTAGTTATGTTTAAAATGGTCATTTTGTGCATTGTTGGGTGAAGGGCTGCCTAAGCCTTGATATTTTGTATTGTCTTAAGATGTAGAATTTATGTAAAAGATGTTTGATTGCTTATAATCTTCATGTGCTATCAATACAACAGCTGAGCAGCTTAGGTATCAATAAAAACTCGAGAGATGAGAGGCTCAGGGTTCCACTGTTGAGGATGGTGCTTGCCATGATAGTGGTTCCCTCTGCTGAGGTCTGGCAGGATGTGCACCTATGAAAATGCCTCCTTATTTTCCTCAGCGAGCTACACAGTAGGTGACTACTACACCCACCTACTAGAAATATATCTATCTACACACAAAAGCATCTTTATACATGTCCAGCTTTAAAAATAGTGTTATACTTAATTAAAAAAAAACACCAGGTTCTTTGGACCACAATTTGATGACCTTTTCTCCCTTAGTCAACTCTTCTTGTATTCTGGAGGTGGGGCTAGGATTGGGGGTCTGCCATACTGTGCGTGGGTAGTGAGAAGGGCTAGCTAAACAAATGAAGAAAGGAGGCTACAGACAGATAAAACAAAGTTAGCTTGTGCAGCTCAGGAGAGTCTTCTGTATGCAGCTCACAGAAGGTACATTTAATTCAGGACAACAACTGTCTCTGAGGCTGTCAGGACTTGGCTTTTCCTCTGGATGTTCAATACGGAGAAAAGATTTTCTTTCCTAAAAATAGAGGCCCAAGGTGGCAGGAATGTGATTTAGGATTCTAAAGCAATCACACTTTTGAGGAGAATCTGGTTCTCCCCAGAACTACCAAGATACTCTGGGAGACGTAGAGTGGTGTCCAGGGCTCTGCCTCTAACAAGTCTGAACATTTCATCTAATTTCGATTCTACAGGTAAACATTGCAAAGACGGTTCTTTTTTCAAGCCTCCGGTTGGCTATTACAAAGTCAATCTGAAGATTTTTGTTTCAAATAAATCAGAGATCCCTCTTAAACTCGAATTGCCAAATGGAGATGCCGATTGAAGCTCTGATCAGATACAGAGACACCCCTATTCCATCAATATACTTACTTAAAAGAGTAATGGTTATTTTTATGTAACTAAATATCTGTGTGATATTCACATTTGGCTGAATTTGATTCCAACTTTTATCTTCATTGAAGTTAAGATATAATTACATTACACCATTCCCCTCCTTGCCTTTCCTCTGTCCAAACCCTCCCATGTATGCTTTTCCCCTTGCTCTCTCTAAATTTCATGGCCTCTGGCATCCTTTTCTTTAGATGTGATATATAGATATGTAAATACAACCTGATCAGTCAATATAACCTTGTTTTTATGTGTAAGAGTTTGGTCTGAGCACTTGGTATTGGATAACCAATCTGGGAGATGTCTCCTGGAGAAGACTATTTCTCCTGCTCTCAGCATTCCTTAGTTGCCTATAGTTCTTTAGAGTTGAGGCCTCCCGAGATTTTTCCATTCCATGTTAGCACATCTGCTGGTGCTGTCCTTGTTCGGGTCTTGTTTAGGTAGCCATGTCATTGAGACTTCATGGGAGTATCTTTCCTGACATTTCTAGCAAATATGATCTCACAGCAGATATCTTGGTCCTCTGGCTCTTACAATATTTCTGCCCCCTCTTCTGATTCATTCCCCAAGCTTTGGTGCAAGAATTGCATTGTAAACCTGCCACTTGGGGATGAGCACCAGGGGATCACTTGTTTTCTGCATTTTGATCAGTTGTGCTTTTCTGTAATGGGATCAATCTGTTGCAGAGAAGTTTCTTTGTGGCAGAGTTTTCTTAATTTCAGTTCTCTTGCTCATAGCTTTGGAAGTTTTCTCTACCTTATGGAATTTCAGCTCCAGTGATTCTATAAAGGTGTGGAATTCTATTTATCAGAAATTTTATGTGTGGATTCTATGCTATATAAAGCAAACTAGAAAAAAATCATCATTTCTACTGCCAACAATAAGGGTTAGTGATTCACAGGACAAAATGAACCCAAACATCTATCAAGCTTTTAACAGTGTCTTTGGACAGTAAAAAACATTATCTGTGTCCAATAATCTGGAATTCATTTTCAACCTTCTAGGCTACTCCAAAGATTCTGGATCACTTCTCTGGCTCTGCCCTCTGCAGCACACACAGCTTGTCCTCCAGGCTCTGACTGGCCCCACTCCACTGCTGCTGCTGTTCTTGGTGGTCATCCCATGGTACTGGCATCTCTAAAACTGCTGGGGTCCCTTGCTGCAACTGGGCTACAATTTCACCAATAGCCTGTCATAGGCTCTTTTCATGGTACCAAGCCTCAACTTCTCTGCATGGACCCTTAAATCTTGGCCTTTAATTGCTACCGAGGCTGCACTTTCACCAATAGCTTCTCTTGGGCTCTCTTCATGGTACCAAGCCTCAACTTCTTTGCATGACCCCTTTAACCTGGGCCTTCAACTGTTACTGAGGCTGCACCTTCACAAATGGCCTCTCTAGGCCTCTCACAGTGCCAAGCCTCAGCTGCTCTCCATTGACACCCTTCATGCCTTCAAAACCAGCACCACCTGAGTGACTCTTACAGTACCAAGTTCGTCTACCAGCACTCGGCCAATTCTGGAAGACAGCTTCTGTATCCTGACTCTGAGGAAACACTGTCCAGATTTTAAGATAGATTCTGGTTTGCAGGAAAAACAACTGGTCAGTTTGTGTTTTAGTTAAAAAACTGGCAGAATGTTCCAAACACTTCTTCATAATGCAGCAACTGCTAGTCCTGATTCTTTTAGCGTTTTTCTTAGCATCATCACAGGTGTTTTGTTTTTAGGAAGGGTTGCCTTCCTCACAGGGTAGAGCTCTCATCACCATAGCAGATGAGTCTTGTCAGGACTGCTTCACCATACCACTTTTAGTCAGGTTTGCAGGAAAAAAATAAACAAACTGATCAGTTTAAACAAGGGGCTTTTCAGCTGCAAGCCATAGGGGACCCCTCTATAGCATGGGGTCCTGGGCCAGTGGGAAGAGGCTCCAGCAGAAACATCCTGGCAGTTTGGTGTTCTTTTCCACCACTGCTATGGGAAACATACAACCTTCTTCATAGATGTCAAACACAAGACCAGCTTAAGCTTCACGGACACAAAAAGTCATTCAAAAGCTCAGTTTGTACAACAATATGCTTGTTTCTGTTTCCCATGCCTTGGCTGCTTCCAGTGGTGGGAGGGAGAGTTGGTTCCATGATCAAGAAAAGGGGTTAGAACCTTGCTTTCTAATGCTGTGATGGATCCTACCAAGGTTCTCATAATTTACCAGAAGGATGTCTCAATTTTTTTCAGTGTCTTTTATCTGTACATAGCTGTCTCTTTCTCTAGATATCTCTGTCTGTGGCTCTCACTTTTGAGCCTTCTTTCTCACTTATTTTCAGCCTTCTCTCTTCATAGAGGCTTATTTCCTTCCTCTCTCTCTTCTTCCTTCAGAAGACTTCTACTCATTTTTTTGCATATATATAATCTCTATCCTCTGGAAGTTGTCCTGAGCATACTTTACTGGACTCTGAGGTCTAGGGTTTCTTTCTCTTATTCCTTGTCTCCACATTGGATGAGGTTGGCATGATTTCAGGCCCCATGTTGCAGGGCCCCTTGCAGCTGTGCTGCTCGTATTTAGAAGTTAAGGGGCTTGCTTGTACAGAGCCAGGATCTGGAAAAGGACACAATTGTTTGGTTCCTTATCACTTTTCCCATGAAACCACATTGACTCGAGAAAGGGTAAGGAGAAAATATATTTAAGGTACACATTTTGACTCAGATTCATTGGGTAATTTAGATGTCTGTTAAATGTGGCTTTGTTTTCAACTGTTTTAAAGACTTTCACAATCAATCATTTCCCAAAACTGCGTAGACATAAAATCCATCATAGGGAACACATTTGCTGTCCTCTTTGCTATTTGGTTTTGGAATATATTTTTTTTTAGAACTTTACTTCATTATAAAATGTCAAGTCAGTTACTGAATGTCATTCAAACCAAAAATTTCCTCATTTTCCTAGTTAAGCTATCTTCTGAATATTCAAAGCAAGAATGATGCAGGAATCAAATACACTTATCTAGACAATGCACTTCTTTGCACATTTTAATATAACTTATCAGGAGTTCTTATAATAAACGACAGGCAACTTAACCAATGGAATGAATGTTTTCCTAGCATAAACATTTCAGTTTGAGTAAGGGTTTGGGTTAGGTAGTAAGAAAAGTAAAACTTCACATAAAATTCTTTTGAGGGAATGATGGACATTTTCTAAAAGAGCTGAATTTACCTCTAAAATTCTTTTCATATTTGCATTTCAATATGATCTCCCACTGGAGTGTAAAAATTTCGTGATTGAGTGAGGATTCCAGCTCATGGCAAGGAGTCTGTCTGGTTTACAGTATTTCAGAACATCATCTGTTGTTGCCAGGGAAGGCGGTTTCCCTGAAGCTAGAACATAAACCTAGGATTAGTGCTTTTTCAGTCATTATCTACTGACTTAAGGGAAACTCTTTGGCAAGAGAGGACAAATGCCACTTACTATTTAGTTCCCAATCAAAAGAACTTCCGTATAATTTATCAACAGAAATGATAAGTTATTAAAATTAATGGAACATAGGTGATAGACACAATGGAAATTGAGTTCATTGAATAAAGTATGAGACTAGTCATCCATTGTATCCCAATTAATATTATCTCTCCCTTCTCTTTCTCATTTTATTCATTATTTAACCATTTAGTCAATAAGTATAATTGTATATATTTGACTCCATGAAATATTTTTTGAAATATATATGCACATACTGGAAAATAGATAAATCATCCTAATTAACATATATTACCTTGGTTTTACCTTTTATGGTGAAAACCACTATTCATTTTTATTATGTGTTTTATTTTTTATTAATTATGTGTCTCATTTCGGTATTTTAATACTTAATAGTTTTTCTCCAATACCTCTCACATGGCATTTGTCACTATCTTACTAGTATTTTTCCTTTCCCACAGTACTCCCACATTTGCTTCTTCTTGCATGATGGTTAATCTCAATTGTCACTCTCATCAGATCTAGAATCACTTGGGAAATGGGCCTTGGGACTGTCTTTTGGAAGTCATCTTGATTACATTAATTGTGGTGGGAAGACTTGCCCACCATGCGTGGCACCGTTCCCTGGACTAGTATCATAGGATACACATAAAGGATGAAGTGAACTGAGCACAAGAATTCATCTTTGCTTCCAAACTATGGATACATGTGACAAGCTGCTTTGATTTCTGGCTGAACCTTTTCTCCCGTACTTGCACTTTTCAGGGCATTTTAACACAGGAACAGAAAATGTAAATGATACACTCCCATTCTCTTTTTCTTTTAAAAGCTTTTTTCTCTTTCCTCCTTAGATATATTTTAATGATCTATGGCAACACACACACACAAATAGTGTGCACAAATTAAAGCTTAAGTTCCACACATGAAAGAAAATATGGTATTTGTGCATCTAAAGTGGTCTTATTTTGCTTATCGTGTTTTCTGATTCCATACATTTTCCTGCAATTGTCTTGATTTCATTTTTTAAGGCTGAATAAAATTGCACTAAATACATACATCTAGGATGGTTCCATTTCTTACCCATGGTGAATTAATGATTATCAAAATTAATAAAGATGGCCGTGCAGGTATCTCTCCATACGACTTAATCTTTTGCGTACTGTCTTAGTTCCTTTTCCAGTTGTTGTGATAAACTAACCTGACAAAAGCAATTTGAGGAGAGAAACTGATTTTGGGTCACACATGGAGAATATAGTCCATGATGGCAGGAAAGACATGACATCAGGCGTTTGATGCGGCTGGGTACCTTTTTCTGTGAAGAGGAGTATTGGAATTTTGATTGAGATTGCATTGATTCAGTAGGTTTCTTTACAATATTAATTCTTCCAATCCATGAGCATGGGCAGTCTCTCCAGCTTCTGGTGACTTCTTCAATCTGTTTCTTCGGTAGTAAATTTGCTTTATAAGGAGACTTGATTCATGCTTCAATCTCATTACTTGAGCCTTTTGAAGCTGATAATATGTTATTGATTTAATTTTATTACGTCATAAGAGATCTCAGTTTCTTGAAATGTAAATTTTTGAAATATCCCTGAATGTTTGTCTGGATTTAATTGAAATGTTGTAACATTTCCTCCTTCAGGTCTAATTTCATTAGTTTCCTCTTGTTTCTTTCTGGTTAGTTTCATTGAGGATTTGTCAGTTTTGTTTGTATTTACTAAGAACCAAATGTTTGTTTGAATAAGTGTTTGTTAAGGCCTGCTTTGTTGCCTATAAAATAATGTTTTACAGAGGGTTCCGTGAGATGTTGAAAAGAATATGTAATCCATATTTGTTAGCTATACTATTTTCTAGATATCTATTAAGTCTAATTGGTCCATGGTGTAATTGGGCTCGGAAGTTTCCTTGTTGAGTTTCATATGAATATGACAGTGGAGTATTAGAGTCTCTACCTGACCTTTCATGCCTTCTAGGGTTTCTTTTACAAAATTGGAAGCACCAATATTTGGTGCACATATATTTTAAAATGTTATATATTCATGGTGAATTACTCCCTTACACCCTTTATTAGTGTGTAGCAGTCTATTAAAAACATCTCTTCTGATTAATTATGGCCTGAGGTGTGTTTTTTCAGATAACAGAATGACAGTGCAGCTGAATTTCAGCTATCATTTTCTTAGTAGATTGATTTCTATCCTTGCTTTTGTTTCTGTGACAGCGTCTTATACTGTGCAGTCCTGGCTTGCCTAGAACTCACAGAGATCCCTCTGCTTCTGTCTCTTAGTGCTGGGGTCAAAGTTCTCTACCACTTCACCTGATTGCTGTTTTTTTTTCAATCCCATCAGTCCTTTATTTAAATGGTTAGTTGAGACTATTTACATGCAAAGTTATGATTAAAAGGGTTTGCTAATTTCTATGCTTTCTTAGTTGTTCTGGTTGGTTGAATTATTGTTACTTACTTTCTTCCTTCCCTGGTAGTATTAGAGTTGTTGATTTACTGTATCAGATATGGTGAATTCCTTCTCAGCTTTCATTTGTTCATCTATATGTCTCATGTAATTTAGTATTCTCTGTGGTTTTGTGACTTAGCTTGCCTTTTTCTTCTTTCTCTGTGTACAGTCTTCTGTAGTATTTTAAGTATTTTCTGAAATGTTGTCTTGGTTGTCACAAATTGCTTCATTTTATGCTTGTATTGAAGTGTTATTACTTCTCCTTTGATTTTAAAAATTAAATATGCTGCATATTGCAATATTGGCTGGTAGTTATTTATTTTTACTTCTTGAAGTATAGAATTCATGCTTTTTTTTTTCTTTTGAGTTACTGATGAAAAATATCTAATGTTATTTTGATGTATTTGCCTTTATAAGAGAGTTTATATATTTTACCATTCCAGCATTTAATATTGTTTCTTTGTTTTGTATTTTTGACATCTTGACTATGATATGTCTCAGAGAAATTATTTTCTGATTATATCTTTTAGGGATTCTAAATGATTCTAGACCACATGTTTTTTAGACTAGATCTTAGTTCATTTTGTACTGTATAACTTCTTAGATTTGATTTGTCAAACATATACCAGAATCTTAGAAGCTTTTTCATGATCATTTTCTTTTTATTTATGCATGTTTGAATGTATTATTGTCTTGACTCTGTGCCCTACCCTTTATTCTAACTAGTCCTGTATTTTGATAGTTCTTGCCAGTATGCTTTTGTTTAAATGATTTACTCTTTCATTTCTAACAGTTTTGCTTAGTTCTTTATCACAGTCTAAATATTCTTGCTGACATTTTAAAAATTCTCATCCAAATTATTGACAATTTTATTCATCTTCCTGACTCTCTTGTCTAGGTCCTGAATTGATTTTCTTACTCTGTTCACCTGTTTATTTTAGTCCTTCGTGTAGCCTTTGATCTTTTGAAAATACTGAAAGACTCATAAGAATGTCAGAAGCTACACCATTAATTCCCACCAACATGACTGCCTAATCATGAACTGAACAATGACAACACCAACAGACAGGCTAAAGTGGACAAGAGGAAACCCTTGACGTCAACCCTAAACAAAGAACTACAGGTAAACCAGGAAAAATAGTATTTCCTAGGGAAAGGCATAGACCTAGCAGAGCAACATGGTAATATATATCGACACACATATAAAGTATATGCATATAGCAACAATTCAAGAAAAAAGAGGTCATGAATTTGAAAGAGAGCAAAGAGGAGTATATGGGAGGGTTAGGAGGGATGAGAAGGAAATGGGAAATGATGTAATTGTATTATAATCTTAAAAAAATAAAGGAAAAAACAGATGATTCCAAAGCTGTTTACTGGTATTGAGGCTATCTCACTACTTTCTTTTCTGGTGCTAACAAACTACGAGCTTGTGGAGGTATTGTACCATCTTGTTGTCTCATACCTTTTCATACTTATTGTGCTTTGTGCATCTGCTGGGATGAATGTGTCCTGCATGCATTATGTTTCCCTTTCCCCTTTCTTTTTTGCTTGTTTTATTATATGTGAGTCTTCCTGGTGATTTATCGTCACAAAAAAAATCATTTCCCACTGTTTCAGAGGGGGAGTGGAAGCTAACTGAAGTATTCTATGCACAGTGTGATGGCAATCCCAGTGTCAATCTGTAGCAGAAGTCACTTGTGCGCATTAGCTCTGTCCCTGAAAATAGCAACAGTGAGATTAGGATGACAATTGTGAAAAAAAGTGACATCAGAAACAAATGGAAATGGGAGAAAAGAAGGAGTAAAATATGAATGAGGGGGGAAAGTATATTTATGAGAAAAAATAAAGATGTGATTTTACCTGGACATCATGGTGAAATGATTTAAAACCCAAGCATAATTCTTTAGGAATAAAATATATTATCATTAATTATAATGACTATTCTGTACCATAGAACTCTTGATATTATTCCTCTTATCATTGAATTAAAACTGCTTGTCCAACATTAGTTTTACAGTAGGGAAAGGACAAAGAACACTCTTAAATCTCTGTGTTGTCTGCATTGTCAGTCTTGATGAATGCATTTGGCAGATAAAGAGCCCCTGACTTCTTAGGAAAACTCACAAGTGTGTATAGCCTTTGGCCTGTAGGCTGCATATGTGTCAGCAGAGATATTGATGTGATCAAATACAAAATTGTAAACTTATGTAAAACATGAGATTTAAGTGTAAGATTTATGAGTGTTTTGACTGAATGTACATCTGTGTACCACATTTATTCATGTTGCCCACATAGGCCAGGAGAAGCTATAAGATTTCCTGGGACTGAAGTTATAAGAAGTTGCAAACTGCCATGTAGGTGCTAGAAATCAAATCCAAATCCAGGTCTTCTGGAAGAGCAGCTAGTTCTCTTAACTGCTCTTAACTGCTCTTAACTGCTGATTCATACCTCCCGCCTAAAATAAGTGTGTGTGTGTGTGTGTGTGCGCGCGTTTGTAAGCCAGAAGAGGATACTGGATCTCCAGGATATATAGTTATAAGAGGTTGTGGGCTGCTCAGTATGGATTCTGGGAACTGCACTTGAGTCCTGTGCAAGAAGAATACATACTCTTAGCCACTGAGACATCTCTCTAATTCCTATCATGAGATTTGTTTTGCAATTTTCTTTTGTAACTCATTTATTGGTTTGCGGTTGTGAATGTTGTACTTGAAAACATCTTGTTATAATGCTAGAAATCTTTTTGACATAAAAATTAGCCTTCATCCTATACTGAAATATCCTTTTAGTCATCAGGGTGTTACCAACGAATGAAATGAAGTGTAATACTGTTTTCTTGTTGTTGAAAGGATGATATGGACACCTAATACATCATGAATAGAGGAGGAAATTGGATTCTATTCTTAGTCCACTGTTAATGACTTAACTCCACAAAAGTACTTAGTCTTCATTATACCTTCTTGTGTGTTTATTGTAGGAACAATGGAATAAGTCTTTTGATAATAACCAATTATCTTGCATGACACCTTTTAATTTTATAATTCATTGGTCCAACTGAAGTTGAGA